>JAJJMA010249791.1:0-16741 GCA_023529015.1 Papaver nudicaule
AAACCATTTTTATATGAGCTAAGTTTGACTCCGATTTATTGAAAACTTGCTTTATTACTTCAGTATATCAGACCTGTCTTTTATGAAGATTGGAAAGGATTGTTTAGTTTGGACTGGTCAGCAGCAAGGAGAGTTTACAGTGAAATCTGCTTTGACATGACATCTCCCCTAACGGAAATTGTTTCCATTTGACATCTAAAAGGTATGATATGTTCGGACCTCTTTCTCCCTAGCTCCCTAACAGAAGAACCGTCATTTTGGACCTATAAAAAAATTTGTTTCCCTTTCCACTTGTCCAAAATAGGGACACCCAGACTCACTTCACAAGATTAGTGTTTAATTTTTTGATTAGTGCTGATTAGTAGAAGTGATAAGGTTAAACTAAATCTTAACTAAAAAATCAGATTTTTAGTTTTAAGTTTTGGGTTATGGTGGAGAAGAAGAGAAGAGAAAAGGTTAGTGTTAGGGCATTGTCCAGTCAAACCCACTAGCGTTGGTATGTCAAGCTGGTTGTCAGTTTTAGGTGTCAAAACACAATTCTTGATTTAGCCTACTAGAGTTTAGATTTCGGAATTGGGATATAGACTAAGTAGTAGAGACCTTGAAGACGAAGACTGTGAAGAAAAAGAAGACATCAATTATTCTTCATCGACAAAAGGTTAGTAGGAGTTATGACTTTTATGGAAATTCTTCTATTCTACTTACTCTATCTTTCGAAATAGTCGGCTACATTAGTAGTGATACTAATAGCGATTGAGATCGTGTTCTTATCTACATGACCATGAGTTATGTTGGTATTTGTTCCCACAAATACTAAGTTTACAAGAATGCATGAGATAGATTCGATACCATTTGTCCATTGCAATGGTTTGCTTGCAAATCACTTGTTGGATATGGGTGAATCTAACGGAGTACTTTTGAGCAAGAGTCCAGTGGATTATAGCTGAGGGCGTATAACACGTCTAAGTACTGGTCCAGGCCAGAACTTCCAGCGGATCCAAGTTAAACCCTAATCTGGAAAACGACGGTTCCCGAACCGTACGGTGAACTGAGACTCGGAATTTCTTTTGAGTTCCAAAGTATCAATTTGTACGCGTACTAGTACGTGAACCTCAGATTCGATGCATTTGGTCGTGATTCAGATGGACGGTTTGCGAACCGCCCAAGGTGAATATTCTCTGGGATTTTCACACGGGTTAAACTCTGACTCCTTTATCTCCTAGTTGGACTTGGTTATCACGAAATATCTTCTATGGTCCATCTAACGGTTCTCAATGTGTCAATAAGATATAGATTATCTCTGGTATGTTGGATATCTATCTTGAAGTGTTTATGAGCTAATAAAACACTTGGCAGATAAATGTTAAAAGATTTCCAATTGAGATAAATCTATGTTTACTTGGTTTGCAAGTTAGGGTTTCCTAGACTTGTGGAACAAGTAACTAGTTGCTTTATTCCAAAGCAACCTATCTTATTGAGTGCTATAAATAGAGGTGTCTAAGGACGAAAACCGCAAGCATCAAGCATACGTGAAGATTCCTTTTGGAAGAGATCGTAAAACTCTTTTCACTTAGGTGAATGCTTGTTGTGATATAGTCATCCTCTATTAGGTAGCAGTTCCTCTTGGGATTTACCTACGACTATAAAGACTTCTCTTGAGAGTTGGGAAGCATAGGTAGGAGATTGAGACCTTTGTGGTTGAAATCGGAGTAACCTGTAACCTTGGTAACCTAATCACGTTCTTGTCTATTCTACGGTCCTTCTCTTCTGATATAAGGCCATTCAAGAACTGATACGTTACGTACGAGGTTTGAAAGGAAGCAGCGCACGGCTGTACTCGGTGTTGTAAGACCTAGTTAGCTCTAGTTGTATAAGTTTCTTAAGTGATTCTTCGTTTACAACTGAGGTAGAGCCAAGTTGGGCATAGTTTACTAGGTTTACTTGTCAGCCCCCGCTTGTAAGTAGATTTTTGTATGACCTGGAGAAATCCGAAGGAAGTCACTTTGTGTATGTCAAAATGATAGAGGACAATTCAAACATACGTTGATAATTGAGGTTGCAAAGCTGGAATTATTAACACAAGCCTTTAACAGCCGTTAAAGCAACTCCTAGGCCTGTAAAGGACGTCATCTAGGGGGATCAAGTGCGTGATAATCTGTGGGGGATCTAGAGACGTAAGGAGTGCGACAATAGCCAATTCTCTTGGAGGGCTTGAGTTGGTCTCTGCTACATCCCAGACCGAAGTCTTATAGTAGGCTAGTGTTTGTAGACAATTTGTACTGTGCGGTGTTCAATCTGGACGAGGTCCCGAGGTTTTTCTACAGGTCGTAGTTTCCTCGTTAAAAAAATCTCTGGTGTCTTGTGTGCTTTACTTTCCGCAATATATTCTTTGATTATATAATTAAAGCAAACACAAGAAGTACGTTATTAATAAACCTGATCGTTGTCCCCAATCCATCCATTGGATTTACCAAGACCCTGTCTTGTGTCAGACTGATCATTTGAGATCCAAACTCAGGTTAACAGATCTGGATATTGATTTTTGAGATCGTCCAGATCTGACCATAAGTCTCACGAGCCCAAACGAAAAGTTGGTTGTATTTCGATACCCCTGCTTTTTCAGTTAGGGTTTTGGGCGTTTTTTCACCAAAATTGAAAAAATTAGGTTGTTGGGTGTTCTTTCATCTCATAAACCTTCTACATCTTGTGTAGGTTGAATCCAACAAAATTAACCAAAATTTACCATTTTTCCTTCGATTTGCGAAACCAGAAGGAGTTTCGGCCTGAAAAACTCTAGAAATACCAAGCCGGAACTCCTCCCTTAATAACAACTCGGCTCACTCGAGCCTGAAACTAACCAAGCCAAAACTAGTCTAAAACCATAAGGTTAATGGTCGATCAACATACAGTTTCGGCTCAGAGTGTAGAATTTTCGAATGAGCCGAAACAAGGTAACAAATTTTTTGTGAGCCGAAATGTTCTTCCCCAAATCAGTTGCACAGAAGAAAATAAGCAGTTTCGGCTCAGAAAAAATTGAAAATTTCTTAGCCGAAACTGCTTCGGTGTACATAAAAAGTTCCATTTTTTTTATTCTAACCATTTCTAACAATCAAACTCACAAAAATTACTAGGGGTATCTGTGAAATACCTTCCTAGACGCATTCCAAGTTGTTTTTGTTGAGATTCAATTCCATTAGGGGATTAATTCTTTCGATTGAGGTCCATGGTTTTCAACTTCAAAATGTGGATTTTTACTCATTTTTCTTGATTCTAATGTATTGATTTTGTTATGATTCGATTGTTGCTACCAGTTTTGATTATCGCTACTAGTTTTCATTTGTTTTAATTTGATTTTAGGGTTTATTGATTTTTGAGAAGTAGAGGAGAAGAAAAGAAGAAGAGAAGAAGATGGAGAGTGAGATGAAATTTTTTAAATGATTTGTATTTCTGAATTAGGTATATATTAGAGTAGGTTAGGTTTTGGATTAAAACTACGATTAGTGGGGGGCAATTTGGTAATCTCATGATTTTTGAAGGCAAATTAGACTTTTCATTCTATTTTGTCTCTTGCTAAAAGGGAAATGAATTTTTGTAGGTCCAAAATTCGCGTTCTAAAGGAAATTGTCTCCCCCTTTGTAGTGCTTAACTTTTTTTTCCATTTTTATTTTTCAGTTGTTTTTCTAGGGAGTTTGGTTACAAAATTTAAATGTTGTTGATATATGAAAGATCAGTAAGAGCGGGACAAAAATGCTTAACTTCATATGGGTGACTCTTTCAGAGCCGATCTTGTAAAAAATTGGGCTCTGTGCGAACTTCAAAAATGGGCCTAAATTTTTTTCACTGACAGTTTGGTACTAACAATATATAAAACAAGACAAGAACGATATATATTATTGACACCAAAACTAACTTTACTGTATACTGGGTTACACAAACACAAACATAGTGAAACAAACGCGGACGCGACTACCCTCTAAAAATACTAGAACGCGGAAAGGCACAAACACATATATGTTTATAATGAATTATAAATGAAGTGAGTATAAATTATGATATACAAATATTGATAAGGAAATAAATCTGTAGTATCAAAGCAATAGTAAAGCATTTTATGTTATCTAAATTGTCCAAAAATGTCGTCTAAAGCAAAAGTAGAAATTATTATTTAACTAACGTTACATTTTATTGCTAAATATTAAATTCTAAGAAGTAAAATCCAAATAGAATGAGTGGTGCGGTGGTTAGGGTTTTTTTAAGAAGTAGTAGATCAAGTGTTCGAATCTTCTTAACAACATTATTGAGCAAAACAAAACTAAAGAGGGCTTAAAAACTAATGTAAGTTACTCTACTGGGTTTAGAATAGAAACACAATTTAATACTGGGCTAGGCTAGGGTAGGAGGGGCATTTGTTTTTGAAATTTTGGGCGCCCTCGCTTGGTCCTGGGCCCTGTACGTCGCACAGATTGAACCTGCCCACGATCGGCCCTGACCCCTTCCTTTCTGAGGCTTGCCTTTCTTTAGAACTTCGAATTTGTAGTTCCCTTCTTTTTATAAGAAAAATATTCCGGCATACTTTTGGCACAAACTATGTACAGATTGTTTCGTCTAACTTGATTCTCTTATGAATTAAGGACTAAGGACAGTTCCTATGGAAGGAACAAACCCAAAATCTGTTCATTTTGGTGCCACTATGGGATGAACAAACACCCAAAATGGCCTGACAAACCAACATTAATGTTGGTTTCCCTGGTGAGGTCTAAGAACAGCCGAGCGGCACCTCTTAGGCCGTCAGGCGCCAGTTAGGCATTGTGCTGTCAAATAATAAAAAAATTAATATAAAAAATTTAAAAACAAAACATAAAAAAATAAGTTTGAATATTTATATTTATTATTTTTTTTATTTTTTTTAGCGGCATATGTTATACCGAGTGGTACAACTTGTGCCGCCGACGGCGGTAGTTAGGCCGCCCGGCTGATTTTAAGCCGATATATAGCTTTTCACTACACGAAATCCAGTTTTTACCAACAGCAGCATTAGTCACTGTTTGCATTTCAGCAACGCGCATACGCTGTTGGGAAGCTCGTAACGTCTTCAATGGTTACTGAAAATGCGATCTGTTACAGTGCTCCGTGTTTTTGTTGGTGCAATTACCCGCCTACCCTCAATATTTGGGTGCACTTCCTAAGTTAGCCTCGACTTTTCTTTTCCCCGCCCCACTTTTGGGCTGATGAAATTTCAACCCCAGCATCGTAACAGAACCGGATTTTTATTTCAACGGATTAACTTAATACCACAGATCCGAAAATAAGAAAACCCAAAAGAAAATCAACTGAAATTATCAAACCATTTATTATTTCTGAATTAGCTCAGCTGTATGTCCAACACCAACAACTTAAGCTGCCACATCCACTCATTTCTCTCGCTGGTTTCTTTTTCTCTACCAGATTCTTTTATTTCACCAATTTCTCTCCCTGCCGACGTCGATTTTGACCGGCAAATTTGTCGAGCACAGTGAGATTTAGCGTGCGGGAACTTCATCAACATCATTGAATCAATCAAATCTTCTATGAAATATCGATTTGGAAACTGGTTTGAGTTTAGTCGATTTCTTATAGAAGGATTGAAACTGATTTCAAATTTTGGATCTGACGATGCTCTATTGGTTAAGGTATTTCACTTGTATCCCTTTGAATTGGAAATTTACAACATCTATAGTCGAAACCATTGAGTGTCAATGATTAAATTTCTGGTTATGAGTATTGAAGGTCTGAATCTCTCCGATCTGTTTGCTATTGTAGGATTTTTGTGTCTGATTTTTGTGTTTGTTGATTGTCATTAGAAATGTAGATTTGTTTTAAGTTCATGGTAGTTTGTATTTCCATGTGATTGTAGGTGTGGTTAGTTCATATATTGTACTCTGGTTTGATAATGTTACACTGAAAAGTTTACACATTAGGTTGATGAACTTTGTCTAGGACATATTATAGGGCACCAAAGAAATCATACAGAAAATCTAAAACATTACAGCCAACTAGTTATTCATAAGCAAATCCAAAGATAAACAAGCAAAAACATTACAGCCTCCATAGACTTAAAATAACACTCTGAAACTGAAAACTGCTTATTTCCTTGGCCTGCATCGAAATTTATGTCAGAGATCATAGTCAGTGACCGAGCTACATTCTCCACTTCCCTGTCCTGCAATCTACTAATGATATATAGACTAAGGGAAACAACTCTAAGTTCTTGACCGTTCAATCAAGAATCCTTCCAAAGCATATATTTCATTCATATACCTCCCAATCTATTTCGCATGCAATGCCCTGTTCTAAAACTTCAACTTCTTTATACCCACACCACCACCTTCATTCTAACAGGATTATCCTAAGAACAACAGTTGCAGTAATTATCAACAATAATCAGAATTCTCACCATTGGACTATACAGAATTCTCACCACACATCAATTTAACAGTAATTCAAACAAAAATTAAACCATTAATTTTAACTTAATGTATTAAACCCCCAAAATATTTAACTTCAAACATGCAACCATTAACAGTATCCCAAAATATAAATCCTTAAGCACAAAATAACTTAAAAAAACACAACATTGTTTAGGAATGGAAGAGAGACTGTAAAGCCATAAGAATAGCATACCCAATGTACTGCAGCACCATCATCCCTAAAAGTTTGTTGATCAATTGGGGATCAATAACATGTTGCATGGGCAGGAATCTCCCCACATTCCTTGATCTCCCCTGGATCATCTCTATTTCCTTCATGAATCTGCTCTTTCTTCTTTCTGCAGCTGGCCATCTCCTTCTAGGATTTTCATCTCCCTTCCCATCCACTTGATTGTAGAACTCAACAATTGGACCCATTGGATAGGGGATTTGCATGTATTCCTGGAAATGAGATTTTTGATTTCCATGCTTGCAAGGACCTGTGTAGTACATACCCTTTATCTCCATGTTTGCAAGGACCTTTCTGATCATCATCTTAATCTCTTTAAGAAATTTTGATTTTTTTAATCTCTTTTCTCTCTAACTCTTGGTTTTCTTCTTCTGACTTTGGGTGAATAAGGCTTAATCACTTACTTTTGCAGGAGTGGTTTCTTTTCACATTCCTCTAGATAATAAAAATTAAATAGCTTTTAAGACATTCTTCTTTTTCTGCGTTTTCCTATGTCCAAACATTGGTCATAGGTCAGTGAAAGGCCATAGGTCAATTTTCTTTTCTAGTGTTAAAAACATTTATCAAAATGCACAGGGTCCCAGTATATTATTACTGAACCATACATATGCTACTGTATAACATAGAATAAAACCTCAATTTACAGAACCAAATAGCATAACCATAAAAGAAAAGAAATTTAACACATATATAGATGTCTTTAGGCAGGGCAAACATAGAATAAAAACCCCTTAATTAATCATCACTTCCCTTTCCAGTGCGGTCCCTTGAATCGTCTCCAGCATTCTCCTTAGAATCCTCGCCATCATCCTCCGAGTCAGTCTTTGATACTAGAAAAGTATCATTCGCACCTTTCGCCTCATTCTTCCTGAATATCTCGAGCCTTGCCTGCCAACGTGAAATGAAACGAGCATAACATTCGTCATCAGAGGTTGAGTCACTTGAATATGAATCATCTTCTGCATCCTCCTCTCCTCGCTCTTCAGAACTATCAGAAATATGCTGTACCGCATAGCCTGCTTTACCCATCCTCGCCCTCCTTGCCTTCACCACACATTTCTTCCTACTTTCCTTCTCCCGTACCTCATTGAATTTCTTCCTCTCTTCTGGGGATTTGAATAATGAGTCTATAGTGATGAATGGTTCATTAGTTCTTGTAAAAGCACTCTTGCACTTGTACATTTGCTCTTCAACTTTCATTAGTTCTTCTTGAGTCAATTTCCACATGTACTGTAAAAACCTATCCAATCTTTTTGCTCTCTCCTCTAAATTTTTCTTCTCCTCTTCTTCCATTTTTTCCTATTCTGTCATTGGTTTCTTTCCCTTGTCTTCGCTTGACAGTTTTCTCTTCTTGTCCACTGCCACTATGTCTGAAAAAAAATAATCTCTTGCTCTGATTATTTCTTTGTCTAATAGTTAAAAAAAAAACAGGAATGTATTTATCCTAGCCCCCCCACTAACCCATCAATGTGCAGTTGAGAAACTGACTGCAATTAATGGCAGTTACATTATGTTTTGTAACTGCCGGACTAGTTTAAGGTTGAAATAAGGAGACTCTCCATTTTCATCAGTAGTAGTATCACTTTTAATATTGAAATCATGGCTGGAGATGATGGAAAAGAAATCGGTGATAAGAGCAATAAAACTGAAGAAGAGATTCTGCCTTCGAGAAACCAATGGTTGCAGATACTTGATATTCTGACTGGCAATCGAATTGGCAATAGAATGGATCATGATAATAGCACCACGAACTACGATTGGTACTGGGATCTTATCAAGTATAATCGACGGGTGAAGGTGGAGACCTGGGAGGGCAATATTCCTCCCGGGTTTGGCACCATTGTGCCTTATCAAACTCCATTCTTGACTCGATTTCAGACTCCCAATCAAGGTAATACTTCTTCTTATATCCCATTTAATCGTAGTATTAATGAAGTCGGTAGTGGTAGTGGTAGTGGTGGTAGACGTGTTAATGGTTCTCGGGTGGATGGTGGTAATGGTGGGAATGTTGGTGGTGGAAATGATGCAAATTGATCCTTTCATTCCAAGTAATCTTATTGGTGGTGGTAGACGTGTTGATGCTGGTGGTGCTAATGAGGTGGCTGTGAGTGATGATGGGACCTTTATGATTGATGCTGGTGGTGATGGTGATGGATGGGTGTTACAAGTCATTCATCCACGGTGGGGTACATTTAATGTCTTGGAGGGTGTGGCGGTTGTTGGAGACCGATGGGTGGTCACTGGCGGTCATAGGATGGGGTACGTCGGTGTGTTGCAGTCCGCTTCATTTATTAGGAGAATCCATCAAGAATTGAATACTCCCCTGGATCCTGAAGCCGCATTTACGTTTCCGGTGATGGAGTGGTTGAGTCCTATGGCAGCTGCATTTGCCCATGGTGTTGCTGCAATGGACAGGACGCGTCAAGCCGGACGCACTCGACCCTTTCAGGAGGATCAGCCCATGGCCGAAGCACAGCCAGAGGAATCGGGTGTGTCAAGGAAGCGCCAGCGAGAGGAGTAGAGTGTATAGAAAATTTGTTGAAATGGTATTGTTGAAAATTTGGATTTACTTTGTCTTATAAACGGTATTGTTGATAATTGAATGTTAGAATTTAGAAGAGAAGCAGATTTTGCAGAGTATGCCTTCTGAATTGAGAGTATTGAACTTTTTCTTGTCAGGGCATTTAGATTGAATGCTAGGATTTAGAAAGAAAAAAAAATAGATTTTGCAGAATATGGAACTTTTTCTTGTCAGGGCATTTAAAGTGAATGCTAGGATTTAGAAAGAAAAAAAACAGATTTTGCAGAATATGGAACTTTTTCTTGTCATGGCATTTAGAGTGAATGCTAGGATTTAGAAAAAATAAACAGATTTTGCAGAATATGGAACTTTCTTGTCAGGGCATTTAGAGTGAATGTTAGAATATAGAAGAGAAGCAAATTTTGCAGAATGTTGGCCGGACCTGTAATTTGGACGGACCTATAACTTTTTCTTGTCGGGCATTGATGGTTTCAATGTTACCAAACAATGCTTGTGTTTGAATTGGTTGATTTCAAGTTCAATTTGGCGTTTCCTAGTTATCCTACACTGCACAGTTCTCTTAACCTACACCACTGTTAAACGGAAATTAGATTAAACACCAATAACATAAACCCATGCACATTCAATCCGGCCGATAATACAACCCAAAAAACACCAAAAACATAAACCCATAAACATGAAGATGATACAGAACAGCCCAAGTAGGACTCTTAAATTGAACCAGTCTGATTGATCCTACTTGCGAAGTGGAACAGACTACCCATCGAAATCACTGTCCTCCTCATCTCCGCTTACCGATGAAGCTGCAGAACCATAATCTGCATCACTTACTTCTTCATCTTCTTCTTCCTCCAGAGGCTCACCATCAGATCCAAGCAAAGGCTCTAGCATGGTTCTTGCAAAAACCTTTCGGTTATGATTCTTTTCGGCTAAGAATTTCCGAAATAGAGCTTCCTCTGCTTCCTGTGCTGCCTCTGCTTCCAGTTCCAGATCAAATGAGTCTTTGGAGGCTTCAGAATCCCCATCAATACCATCCCCTGCTTCTACCTCTTCTTCCTCATCACTATTATCAGAGTCGGAGGGGTTGAGAACAGTCGTACATAACTTCAATCTCTCAATCCGTTCTTGCCTCTTTCTAGCGTTGCGAGCAGCTCTTTTCTTCTTCCAGAGAGAAAATTTTGGTTCATGGGCAGCAACTTGTCTCTCCAAGTTTTCTCTCCAAAGTTTGGTGTGTAAACTCTCAGGCTTCACCATTTTTCCCTCTCTGTTTTGGTTATCTCTCAGTTTTTTTTTTGCCTTTGATATCCCTTAAATTTAGCCTTCTTATATATTGTGCAATATATAGCTAGAAATTAGGTCAATAGCTAGAGATTAGGTCCACGATGTTTGCGTATTCAACGCTGGTAGTCAGTCATTGCCAAGAGCAATATCAGCAGTCATTACATGTGGTTAAATCTAGCTAATCACAGCGCTGCAAAGTCTTATCAGTTATTTTTTTAAGAATTCAGTCTTATCAGCTATTAAAAATGTTAGAATTATGGACCTACTCCTATTTATGTTTGCCGGTTTTTTTCCACCCAAATGGTCAATATGGGCCGCCTGTAGACGCTTCGAATGAATATGGCCCCCATGAATATACTTTCCGATAATTTTGGCCGGATTACATTGAGGTTGTAACAAAAAGTTTAATTAATCAATTAAAATGACACAAGTAAAAAATTTCAACTCAAGATAATTTTTCATTAATTAGAAAACAAGTACAATGGAATAAATTTTCCTTAATTGAAGCAACAACAACTACATTGCAAAGAAGAAAATAAAACAACAATTAATCTACTAAACATACCATGACATTGCTCTAATAACATTTCATAACGCCGCCTTGTATCTCCTCATTCTTTCATAACATTCAACAAACATGAATTCCCGGTTATTGAGTTCACGATATTTAGCCATAGCTACATTGACCATTTCTTCGTGTGATGCATCTAGATTTTTTTTGCGCATAGCTTTCTTAATTCGGCGAAACTCGGTCATGTCTCTACTAATGCAGTTCCATTGACTTCTAATTCCATTTACATCTCTATTGTTTGGATTTTTTGAAACTGTCACGTACACATCAAAAGCACGAATCCAAAACTTCGCCTGCCAAGGTTCCACTTCATCCACCATACCATTCATTCGGCTACGAATGAAAGAGTAAGTAATTTGGAGATTTTCTAGCTCGGTGTAGTTGGTCACCATATCGATATTTGGTGATGAAAAAAAACTTTAAAATTTGAAGGGAGAAAGAAGGAATCAATTGAAACAAGATTGATTGGGATGAGTTGGTCAAAGAAGAAGAGTTCTCTTATATAGAAGAGATCCCAACAGCTATTTTTTTTGGAATTTTGAAAAAAAGTCGTTGAGGATGGTAGGCAGCAATCTTCTCCAGTACATTTTCTATGGTCCACTCTACTACAGTAGCTAACTATTTCCAACGGAAAACTACATCACTATTTTCAACGGAAAAAACAAAACCGTCTCATATGTCACTCTTTTTCAACGGAAACAACAAAACCGTCTGATACCTTACTATTTTCCACTGCCATTAGGGATTTGAAATGGAGTTCAGAGGAAGATTGTAACTCTCACTTGCTCACAATGGGTTCTTTTATGGTTCGCTCAGGATTCCACCTTGAATTTGCCATTTTTGGATAACATCAGTGCTACTCTGGAATAGCCTGGCTCAGAGTATGGCAAATTAGGGAGTGGTTTGGAGTTCATAGGAAGATTTTCAAATACAACACTATTTTTCTACGGAAAAAACAAAACCGTCTCAGAAATATCACTATTTTCGACGGAAACAGAAAAACCGTCTCATACGTCACTTTTTTTCAACGGAAACATCAAAACCGTCTCATACCTTACTATTTTCCACTGCCATTAGGGATTTGAAATGGAGTTCATAGGAAGATTGTAACTCTCACTTGCCCACAATGGGTTCTTTTATGGTTCTACATTAACTACACCTTGAATTTGCCATTTTTTGGATAACATCAGTGCTACTCTGGAAGAGCCTGGCTCAGAGTATGGCAAATTAGGGAGTGGTTTGGAGTTTAGAGGAAGATTGTCAAATACAACACTATTTTTCTACGGAAAAAACAAAACCGTCTGAGAAATATCACTATTTTCGACGGAAACAGCAAAACCGTCTCATACGTCACTTTTTTTCAACGGAAACAACAAAACCGTCTGAGAAACATTACTATTTTAGTGAGTGGTTTGGAGTTCAAAGGAAGATTGTAACTCAAACTTGCACAAAGTGGGTTCTTTTAAGGTTCTACACAAGGATTCTTCCTGGAATTTTTCATAAATGGATAGGATCAGTGATCCTGCAGGCTTAGATTCATGGTAATTATGTTCAACTAGCAAAAAATGTCATGATTTTTAGATTGTTGTCCCATGGCTTAAAACCCACCCACTTATGCCGTTGACCACAAATTTAAATTGACTTGACATAGTTGACCAGATATTTTTTCCGTGTTTTCGGCTCATTAATCGAAGTGAAAAGCAAATCTCTCATTTATTATTGAACTCTCCTCTCTTATCCGAAAGTTGGAGCTCAAAGTTAGATCTCAAATTTCGTTTCCCTCTCAAATCTCCACTCTGAGTCTTCTTTTCCCCCCTCGAAATTCATCTCTCTCTTCCTGAAATTTTGGTTTCCCTCTCAAATATGTTTTCCCTCTTCTACAAAAATCAGAAACATTTTAGATCTAACTTTTCTGTAAAAACAGACGGAGATGGGAAACTCTTCCTCTTTCCTGTATCCCATATCTCTCTACTATCTTATCTCGTTCATATCTCTGGTAATCTAAGTAGATTTCTAGTTTAGATTAGATTTATTTTGGTTGTTATCTCTTTCCATAGGTTACAACCAAAGTTAGGGTTTTAACATAAGCATAAGTTGAGATCTGTTTTGTATTTTTATGAGTATAAGTTGAGATCTGTTTTGTTTTGTTATGGGTAAATGTTGAGATGTGTTTTGGTTTTTTATGAGTATATATGTTTTGCTTATATGTTCTTATTTTGTTTGCAATCTATTTCATTTAAGAACAACTGACCACCAGAGGGTGTGTCTTAGTTAGAAGGTTTGCTGTTAATGAAGGAGATCGGTGCAGCAAACCTCACTAACTAATTCATCCCCTCTATCATTACAGTTGGTTCATCAGAGTTTCAATAGTAATGTATTTTACTTCTTGGTTGATGGTTACAAACTAGAACAAGAGATGTCATATGACTGTGTTGGTCCTCCAAGGCTGTTTAAGGATTGTAGTAAATTCGTAATTAAAAATCAAGTTTTCTTGAAATGAATTTACTATTGTCTTTAAACAGCCTAGCAGGACTAGTGTACAATAAAGAAAGAGCTGTAGTTGTGTTTGATTCTAGCCATTCCCACAAGGTGTATTAGTATGTGGTGATCTCTTAAGCCATTCCCACAAGGTGTTTGACACCTTTTTCAACTTAAGGTTTGTCTACATATCATTATAGTGTGCAATCTCTTTATTTTATTATGTGGTACATGATTTGGAGTATTAGGAACAACTCACCACCATCGAGTGTTTGGAGATGAGATGTACTGGTTGTGAAGTTTGCCGTAAATGGATGGGATCGATGAGGTAAACATGACTACCAGTACATTTTCATCCCCAATTTCTGTTGGTGAGGAAGCCTCCATACAGTAGTCTAAGTTTGATGATTGTCATTGTCTTGGTTTATTCTTACTTGCTACCATTACTATGTTTTGCAAGGATTCACTGTGGCAGTACCAACACAAGTGCAAAAAGGGAAAGATATGATTGTATTGGTCTAGCAAGACTCTTTTAGGATTGGAGTAAAATCATAAAGTTTTCTTTAAAGAGTTTACTCCAGCTCCACAAGGGTCTAGCTGGATTAGTATGCTACTATGAAAGAGGGCCTGTCGGTGTCATTCAAGGACATTTTACTTACTACATTGTCTATGTCTTGTGAGGAGGCTTCTTTGAGCACGGGGCTGCTGCAGGACACCCTTTTCAACTTAAGGTTTGTCTACATATCATATGAAGTCTTTATAATATTATGTGCTACATGCTTTGGAATAATAGGAACAACTCACCACCATTGACTGTTTGGAGACAGGATGAATTGCAAGTGAAGTTTGTTGTAAATGTAGGAGATAGATGCAGCAAACCTCACGTGCAATATATTCTGTCTCCAATTTCTGTTGGTGAGAAGCCTAGATACCTTAGTCTAGATATGTTGTTATCATCAGTTAATCTTGCTTGATTTTTACTTGCTACATTATCTTTGTCTTGCGAGGAGGATTCTTTGAGCAAGGGGCTGCTGCAGGACACCTTTTTTCGCCCAAAGGTTTGTTTACATATCATATAATCTCTTTATAATAGTATGTGATACATGCTTTGGAGTATTAGGAACAACTCACCATCATTGAGTTTTTGGAGATGAAATATACTGCTTATGAAGTTTGCCGAAATGGAGGAGATCGATTCGGCAAACATGATGAGCAGCATATTTTCATCCCCAACTTCTTTTGGTGAGGAAGCCTCAATACATGAGTTTATGTTTGATGTTCATTAGTTTGTCTTGGTTTATCTTACTTACTAGTTACTACCATTATCTTTGTTTTGTGAGGATTCACTGTAGCAGTACCAACACATGTGGAGAAGGAGAGACATGAATGTATAGTTTCCCAGAACTCTCACATCTGAGGTCGACAAAGCAAAATGAAGGTTGCGTTAATGATAAAGATCTCTGAGAAACTGCTAAAAACCATTCTGCGTCCTATAACAAGCTTCTTCTGATCCAAGGTATCATTACAGAACATCACATAAACTGCAAACTGCCAAAACACACAACCTTCTAATCTAGGGGTAGTAATAATACAGGCAAAAATGTATGTATCTATTTTGCCTTGTGCAGTTTTATAAATTTAGGATTGTGAATGAGTGTAGTGAATGGATGTATAAACGATTGTATGATTTTTAGAGTTTCAATGAAATGCGTGTGTTAGTTGAATGAGAATGGATATATTTCAGTGGGAATAAATTGAAAATTACAGGATTTCGATTCAGTATTGCAGGTTTAGAAATGAATTGTAGTGTATTGCAGGTTCAGGAAAGAACTGTATTGCAGGTTCACAAATGAACTGTATTCCAGATTCCGAAATGAATTGTATTCCAGGTGCAATTGTAACGCAGGGCTTAACGCTTGCCAGAGTTTTTTTTTATAAAAATAATACAGTTTCTTCCAACGATAACAGACGTTACACAAATCCGTTAGTTGCAAAAACACGTGGCAATCCCAAAAACTGTTACAGATGCGTTTTCCACGAATAAAAACGTTGACTAAGCCGTTAAAATTTATCCGTTACACGCCGTGGTTTAACGGGAGTAAAAGTTGTTGGATCCGTTACGACAGAAGGACAGGTGACAAGCGCTAAACCGTTAGAAAATAGATTCCACCAGCATATTCCGTTACTTTAACAGTTAGGGTATCAGTTACGCAGACGCAACGGCGCTGGCTGTTTCAAAACAGTTACGAAAACTGCCAGCTGGCAAACGGATAAACCGTTACTACACAAAACACCGTTGGGTGTAAACGTTGCTGTTAAGAGTTGTTTGATCAGTTACTGCCCATCGTAACGGGTAGACCATTACAGTAGGTTGCCACGCGGCACGACATGATGGTATGTCGCATCCGTGACAATATTTACCGCAACAGATGCATGTTTTGCTGTAATCATAATTACAGCAACGACTGATCCGTTGCTGTAATTATTGTAACGACAACAATAACAGCGTCCCGCCAACGGCCACTCGCCGTTGCTAAAAAGGAAATTTCGTGTAGTGTTTCCCATAGTGGCAAACATGATTTGCCCGTCCACCTGGCAGGACAAAGGGAAAATATTTGTCCCATCCATAAGAATTGCCGTAATATGGAATCAAATAATTAAAATGGTCTAGCAAACCCATCACCAACCCCCAGATCAAAGTTTTTTTTTTTTTTTAGGTCAAGCATTATTTATTAAAGGTTCGAGAACAGTAAGATACAACTCGTGGTGTAGTAACACCCATATGATCATAAGGTTTGAAGGTCAAGCATTATTTATTAAAGATCGAAGTTGTATATGAACTATGAAGTATGCATAGTTTTGTGTTAGTTAATTCAGTGAAGGAACGCTTGGAATGGATCCCCTCAATTTGGTTTTTTATGTTTTTACTCATTTCTTCATTTAATTTTAATCCATTCATGTTTTAACTTTTATGATTTTATTATTATCCTAGCTAAATTTGGTTCCATAGGGGAGTATTTGGTCCTATAGAATGATCAAGCCATCTAGGGATAGTGGCTATGGGGTGTCAAAAAAAGTGAAGAATGTACTAAGTGACCCTCTCTAACTTTCTAACCTAATTTCATTTTAGATCTATATCCACCACTTCTATATCCATAACCTTCCCCTCCTTC
>JAJJMA010249799.1:0-13121 GCA_023529015.1 Papaver nudicaule
TCAATCTTCTTCTCATCTTTATTCGTTTCTCATCTATTGCAATCTCCATATTGCCTTCTTCCTATCTGTCCCACATTACTAAACGTATAAATAACAGCCCAGTATTCAGCTATCATATAAGTGTCGTGACCAATAGATTGAGCTACGCAACCACGTACAAGGCTGTTGTGGTCTCGGAACACCACTCCACAACCAGCAAGGCCAGGATTACCAAGAGAACAACCGTCGGCATTAGCCTTAATCCACCCAAAGGTAAGAGTCAATTAACCTCTAAAATGCGTGGAGCTCTAGGGGGACGAGCACACAGCTGAAAAACGTTCAGAACTTGAAGATCTTTCGTAGTATTGAAAGACAAGCCTTTGTTGTTCTTACCCGATTTACTGATGAGTGTCGTGAGTCAACGTATTGCAACTGGATAAGGAGTAATCACGTTCTCAAACCTCAGCTGATTTCTGCAATCCCATATTAACCAAATACAATTCACTACCGCAACCCATAGCAGATTTTTCACCTGTGAGCAACCATTGAGCATCCTTACCGAGGAGAACAAGTCTGACGTCGAGTTAGGTTTAGATGATGCTGAAAAACCGTCGAGATCCATCCCCATAAATCATTGGCAAAAGAACATCCATAAAAAAGATCTTGCTGAGTTTCTGAGAAATTGGGAGCTGTACACAAGTTACAACAGTTTGCTGCTGAGATTTTAGTGAAACGGAGAACATCGTCTGTAGCAATTATTCCATGAAGAAGTTTCCACACCGTAGCTTCTCTGCGAGGAGGAGTTTTGATAGCCCATAAATCTTTGAAGTCACCTGAAGGAGAGGATCTTGGTCTGCAATAATCGAAAGTCTCTTGCATAGTGACGTTGCCGCTGTTTCCGACAGTCCAAATTAGTTTGTTTATATCGTGAAGGGCCAAAGGTATTTCATTAATAGCCTACTTAACAACACTATTCAGTTCAGGCATGTAGTCTGGAAAATACCACCTGCCATCTATAATAATTCGTCTACCATGTTCTGCATTTTTGTTGTGTCGAGGTCGAGGAAATCTCCAATGGAATAACCCAAAGAAACACACTAATTGTCTTTCCAGAAATCAACCATAGAGCCATCACCAATGAGCCATAATATATTTTGCTGAATGACTGACCATTGGTTGCGGATTCCAGGCCTAATAGAGGAGCTCTTATAGTAAGAAAAGTTGCGGAATCTCGCCTTAAGAAAGACAAACCAATGGGAATTACCTGTCATGATCTGCCATGCTATCTTCATCAAAGCAGCTTGATTGATACACTTTAGTGGTTTAATATTCAGACCTCCTTCCTTATAAGGAAGACAAAGTTTCTTCCAAGCCACAGTTGTATGCTTGATAGTTGATATATCACCCAACCAAATGAAATTGCGCGTCCATCTTTTTAGGGTCCGAATACAAGTTCATAAATGTGAAAACTGTAGAGGGATGAACTAGTTATCACATTTTTGACCAACTCCACTCTTCCCATCATCGACAAAGATTTACCTTTCCACGTAACAAACTGCAATTTGATTCTATCAAGAGTTGGCTGAAGTGATCTCCTTTTTGGCTTCCCTTTGAAAATAGGAACTCTAAGATATCTGAAAGGGAGAGTGCCTACAGGGATACCATAATGTGCAGCCAAATCCGCGGCTTTGTGAGAGATATGTTTGCTTGCATAGAGAGAGAATTTAGCCAAACTTATACGTTGCCCAGACAATCACCATAATCTTTGTAGATTTTCATGATGTTTGCAACATCTCTTTTAGTGCCCCTGCAAAAAAGCATTATATCGTTAGCATAAAGGACATGAGAAGGAGAAGCATTCCCTCGAGGAGAGGAAATGTGATGAACTAGTCCTTGATGAAATAAGTTGGATATAGCGCAGCTGAGAACATCTTCTGCCAAACAGAAGAGAATAGGCGAAAGCGGGTCTACCTAACGAACCCCTCTTACAACTGAAGTAACCCATAGCTCTACCATTATGAAGGATTGTACGTATCCAACCCACAAAACGAGGGCAAACACGAAACGCCGAAAGAGTGTGGAGAATGAAATTCCAACTAGCGTATCAAAAGCTTTACGAATGTCAAATTTGAAAGCTATATTACCTCCATAGGTTTTGTAGTCGAGAATGTTAATAGCCTCGGAAGTTAAATCTACACATTCAAAGATACTACGACCTTTAAGAAATGATATTTGCTGCGGAGAAATAATGCGGGACGCAATGGGACTAAACCTGTCAGCCAATTTTTTTTCCAATAATCTTGAAATGAAAGTTACCCAAAGATACAAGGGGAAACTTGTCAATTGAATTAACACCTGGTTCCTTAGGAATGATGATGACATTAGAAGCGTTGACATTTGGGACGAGCCAGCCTTTTTCAAAAAAAAGTTGCACAGATTTTAGCACATCCATTCCAACTATATCCCAGAAGGTTGTGAAGAAGATCCCCCCAAATCCATCTGGCCCTGGCGCACCATTAGCATTCATCGAGTAGACTGCGTTTTTCACTTCCACCATGTCAGGCAGCAAGGTAAGGTCATTGTTCTCCTCGTTCGTGACAGCGTTATGAATATGGGAGTTTATAAAATCTCCAGCCATTGTATCAGGAGCAGCAGAGTAAAGATTCTGAAAATAGTCAAGAACATGATTAGAAATATCTTCATGAGAAGTTAACAACTCATCATCAGCAACCAAGTGAGTTAACTTATTTGTTGAAGCCCTGATTTTGTATACTTATGAAAAAATCTAGTACAAGCATATCTATCTTTAACCCAATACAATCTAGACTTGTCTCTCCAAAAATTCTTCTGTATTGTCAGGGCCTCTACCATTTAATTCGAAGCCTCTACTTCGAGAATATGCAGCTCGTCAGAATAACCCTCTATAGCCATCTTTTGCTGGATGTTTTCAAGATCTTTAGTAGCATTATCAACTGTTAGTTGCATATCACCAAAAACGGATTCCAAGCTTTCAGCACACTTTTTAAGTGTTTCAGCTTTTGCATGAGAACGTACATAGGACAGCCGTAAAATTGAGCTTGCCAAGCCATTTGAATCAAATCTCTTAAACCAGGGTGATGAAGCCAAGCACTCAAAAATTTGAAAGAAGACGCAAAGCCTTTATCACCTTTAGTAGCTTCAAAAAGTAGTGGGTGATGATCAGACTTTACCCTTGGTAAAGTGGTGCAGGTAGAAGAATCCCAGTGCAGCAACCATTCCTCATTAGAGAGAGATCTGTCAAGTCTAAGCTCAGTATGATATCTGCCTTTGCGACCATTCGTCCAGGTATAAGTGATGCCTTTAATATCCAAATGATGAAATTCATTAGCTTCAGTAAAGAGTAAGAAATCATCACACGAAACTTTTTGAGGAGGAGGGCCAGCAGATTTTTCATGAGAACCAAGAATTGCGTTAAAGTCACCAATGACACACCAAGGTCCATTGAAAGTCGAGTGAAGGAGAATTAATTCTTGCCAAAGCTGACGTCTAACAATGTACGAAGTCGAAGCATAGATACCCGATATATAGCAAGGCTTACCATCAAAGTCAATCTTACAAGAGATCTGTTGAGAAGTATTAGAAACAACTTGGGGATGTATACCTGTGTCGCAAAGACACCATAAGTTCGGGGGTAGAGAATCTCTAGTATTATTAGCCACCAATTTAAGGTTTAATGAGTTTCACAACGAAACCGGAATAGATGAGAATTCAACCCAAAGCTCTGCAATAAATACAAAATCTGGGTTTAATTTACGACAATAATTAGCTAGAACTGTTTGCGTGTCAACATTGCCAATGCCACGCAAGTTCCAGTACAAAACTCTCATTGAGGAACAACTGAAATATTCCTTGGCCGCATGTTCCAAGGTACGGTATGTTGTTCAGCTTGTTCTTTTCTCGCCCTTTGTCTTGTTTTTTTTTTGCGACTTGGACATAGCCTCTTGGAAGGGATGTTCATTAGCAGTATATTGCTCATTACTATCACCTTCATTAACATGATTATCCGATAATCCATCGCCACTATCATCATCCTCATCCGTCGAGTGAACACTGACATGATCATTGCCAGGACTGCGGGGAGAGGAATTACCTTGTTCTTTTTCAATAGAGCTGCTTGTCCTTTTGCAATCATTTGGCAGATTTGGAAATCCCGTAATTCGGTTGTTCATGGCGAAAGGATGAAGTCTTTGGATAGCTTAATCAATACAATAAAGATTGATATTTGCCTATGGTCATCACAGCCGGGGATTTTCAAGAACTTATCGACAATTCAAGTTTTTTTCCATTGGGAAATAATAGTTAATCTGTAACTTACTGTTGCGTTGCTTTGTTTTGAAGATTTGATGACCATTTTGTAAATCATGTACATATCGTTTTTTTTTTCTTGCTATATACTACCTCCGTCCCACATTAATTGAGCAACTTCATTTTTCATGTTATTCTATTTTTAGGCAAAAATGTAAAAAAAGAAATAGCTCAATTAATATGGGACGGAGGGAGTATCCTTTTTCATATCAAAAGAAAACGTACTCAACCGATCAGCAAATAAACACTCTCTAAACTGGTATGTACCGAATTGATTTCCCAAACCTCTATTGAAATGAAAAGTTGAATTGATGCGCTGATTTTGGCGCTGCAAGAATTCCTTTGGCACTTCAAAGGGTGACAAAATAGGGTCATCAAAACCCAAAACCAAAAACCCCTTATAAAATAGACAATTTTACCCTTATAAAATAGGCTAACGAACAACCATGTTCTTCTCCTCCTTCACTACCAACGCCACCACCACCCCGCCACCACCCCTGATAATAGCTCCGCCAACACCAGTGACGATAAACCATAACCACTTCTGATCTCCCTCAAATTAGGATCTGTGTATGGAAAAGAAATAGATCCTGAACTTAATTTGTTGAGCAAAATGACCGACAAGATGGCATTCGAGCTAATGCTAATCGTAATAATCTTATATGGAGTTTCAATCATGTTTTCATTGTTTTTTTAGGTTAGAATCATCGATTTGGGGCTTTTTTTTTTCGCACCAGTTGGTTTTACGGTTTGGATTTCATATGAAACCGAGGCGTAAACTAGTTTTTACGTCTTGTGATTCTTCATGAAGTAAGGCGTAAAAGCTTTTACGCCTACCAAACCAAGGCGTAAAAGATGCCTAGTTTTGCCCTAGAATGTTTTACGCCTACCAAACCAAGGCGTAAACATTTTGGAATGTGCTCACAAAAATGTGAACCGTAAAAATCAAAACCAAGGCGTAAAAACTGAATTGGGGCGTGAAAACTGAATTGGGGCATAAAAAAAATGGTACGTACAAAACTAAATTGGGGCGTAAAAACTGAATTAGGGCATACAAAATGAAATGGGGCGTAAAAAAATGAATTGAGCGTAAAAAAAAATGAATTGGGACAACAATGTTGGGCTTATATAATGAACAGATCCAATTTAATTGGGGCGGGCCACCGGCATCGAACCTATGGATGGGCTTTTAAAGATTTTTAGGAAGAAGAATAACTATGACTTTAAAGTATTTTTTTTTTTTTTTTTTTTTGAAGCAGACTTTAAAGAAGATTAAAAATTTAAAATACTCAACTTAGTATATGTACACCGACGTACCCAGGTGATCAGATTAAATCGTCTGTCCCAGACTCGGTGTCCCTCCCTGTCTCACTCACATGGGGAGAGGGTGGGAGGAAATAGCTTGGTTTTGGGTGGGTGTGAGAGGAGATAAAGTGGCTACGTGGCAAACAGGGGGGGTGGAGACAGGGGGAGACACCGTTTTAGGGGACAGGGGATTTTATTCGCCAGGTGATTGGTCTAATTTTGGTTCAAGATAAAACTATTATGGTATGTATTAGACTAAATCCTTACATAAGCAAAAGAAATTTGGTATTTTATAATTTTGGTTAGAAAGTTTGATTACCTAAATTTTCAAATGAAATGTAAATTACGACAGCAACTTTTTTTTTATTTTATTTTTCTTGATTTTTTTTTTTGATTTTGAAACACTACGACAGCAACCTCATCTGATACTCTTTATTTTAATTTTTAATTTTATAAAGAAAAAGATCCATTCACACTCTTATTATCACACTATCTCACACTTTTGGTATTATTTTTTTTCTAAAGTTTAAATGTCAACGAATTTGGAACTAAGATTTTGAAGATATGTTCCTCTCATATATAGCTCTACATTCCTACAAAAAATGAATGTTTTTTTTTTTTTTTGGACGTCTGCCTGGGCAGGATACAGAAAATATAAAATGAAACACAGAGGAAAGCTAACTAACGGAGGAAGAAAACTCAGAAGGGATTTGAGAAGATGTCCACCAAGTCTGGACATTGTGTCGCTTTGCGTAAGCAGCGATGTTGTGAGCCAAATTGTTGACTCTCTTCGGAACGAACTGGAACTCAATAGAGTTCATACTTCTGGCCTTAGTACCAATCTCATCAATAACATGATGAATTCTCCAAGGAATGGAATTGCTTTTTTTTTGAAGGATAAGCACCACTTTCTGACAATCACCCTCCACGATTAACCTTCGAGCATTCAGTCGGCTAGCAAGGTCAAACACAAGAAGAAAGCTTTTTGTTTCAGCCACTAGTGGAATAGTAGTCGCGACTTGAATCGTTCCTGCTCCCAGAAATGTGTCATTCTCATCACGAGCCACAGCAGCATTAAAAGTACAGTTAGAAGCAACAACAACGTCTACATTGATTTTGATGTGGTTAGGGGATGGAGGTTGCCACTGGAAAGTAGATGGGACATTCTGGTCGCTGTTAATATTGGGTTCAACTTCTTCATTTTCAGATTCCACCATTTGACAGTAAGATTTAAACCAATACATGGCTTCTTGGATTATTGACGTAATGTTGATAGGGGATTTCTCAAAGACAAACTTGTTGCGAGCTTTCCGAATTGCCCACCAAATACATGCCCCCATGCAGAAACTATCAAACCCATCGTGCTTCGACAACTAGTAATTGCAGCAAGCAGTGACTGAAGTCTGTTGAAGAACATCGATTCTAAAGTTAAGGTGAGAAGCAAAAAGAATTGCTTGTGTTACCTGACATTGGACAAACAAATGGTCATTTGTCTCGACCACATTGTGCACAAAGGACATTCCGTAGCTACAACATCAATATGTTTGCCAATCTTTGCAAGAACTCCAACTCCATTTCGTAAAACCCTCCACATAAAATGGTGAATTTTTGGGGCCAGGGATTTCGGTTTCCAGAAGGAATTCCATGGAAAGTCGCAGTCATTGCGAGAAGAAGACTTGACAATATTTGAGCGAAGAAGTTTCTGAAAAGACTGTGAAGTATACTCTCCGTGAAGGTAATGTCCAAATGAGTCTGTCTTTGACGGTGTCTTTGTTAATATATATATTCTCTAAATTTGAGCAGCCACTTCAGGTTCAAAAGTAAAATTAATCAACTGGGTATTCCATTTTCCTTCACTTTCCACAATAAGGTCATTAACTCTGGCGATTCCTTTAGTTCCTTCATGAGGGATAGGTTGTATAAAATCAGGGATTGATGGAACCCAAGGGTCAGTCCACACATTTATAGAGTCACCATTACCCACTAGCCATATACAATCAAGTATAGCAGACCATGTACTTGAGCATCTTTGCGGTTTGCAAGCACACCAAAAACTTGTATTTCTGAGATATTTAGCACACAAAAGTTGACCCCATAATGTGTCAGGGTTGGAGAGAAACCTCCATCCTGTCTTTGCTACCAAGGCCAAGTTTAACTGCTTCAAATCACGTAGCCCCAATCCTCCTTGCTGCTTACTCACAGTAAACCAACTCCAGTTAATATAATGCATTTTCTTGGTATCTTTTGTGTGCCCCCACCAAAAGTTTCTAATAATCTGAGTTAGCTTTCGAGTAATGGTTTTAAAGATGATATTAATAGCCATGTAATAAACAGGGATCAAGGCTAACACTGACCGGATTAAGGTTGTTCCGCCTGCATGTGAAAGTAAATGCTTTTTCCACCCAGCTAACTTCGCTTCGAACTTTTGTATCAAGAATTTATGAGTAGAAATTCTGCGACCAGATTTCAAGATTTCAAACCCCAAGTATATATCATCGGTGTGCATTCTTTGAACCCCAAGCTGAGCCATCACATCCTCCTGTTTGTCCGGTGGAACTGACTTGCTGAAAAATATCCCTGATTTATTGTAATTTACCATCTGACCTGAACATTTTGAGTATTCAAGAAGAATTGTTGAAACGGAGTTTACTGTTTGCGTATTTAAACACCCGAATAACATAATATCGTCAGCAAACATTAGATGTGAAATCGATGGACCCCATCTATTTATCATGTACCCAGAGTATAACCCATCTAACTCCATCCTCCTCATGATTTTCGACAAACTTTGTGAGCAAAGAATGAACAAATATGGAGACAACGGACACCCTTGTCTAATTCCCCTCTCGCTTATAATTGCACCTTCTGGTTGGCCACTGAGAATTATTGAAGAAAACCGGAGCTCTTGAATCGGGCGATTAACTCAGTTCATTTTTCAAAGAAAAGTCTCATAGACCTAATGTTCTAAGCATATTTGATTCATGATTTATATGAAAACAAGTCTTTTTTGCAGTCTTATTTCATAAGTTCCTCTATTGCTAGTTTTCCATCTCATCTTCACTTTTATATAAATCTGCTTTATTTTATCAAAAACTAGTTTGTGTTTTCATGGATTACTAACTTTATCTTGTTCTCTCTTTGCGTTTGCAGCTGTATCCAGCCCTCACATGGCGTTTGCCTCATTTCACCAAATGGTTAAAGCGTTTGCGTTCATCGGAGCATTACTAGTTTTAGTAATGGAGTTTCTGCGTTTGCAAAAAGGATTCATCAGAGTCGTTCTCGCTATTTTCACTGAGTCAACAAACCGATTCATACATCCAATTTTCCCTCTAAAGAGCCTGTTTCAAAATTCAAAATATTTGAGGAAAGTTAGGATCCGCATTAATGTAATTGGGTCTATATTCTTCTTATCATATATTCTTGCCGGGGTTAGTTTATCCTTCTCATCAGAAAATATCGTCATATCCCTAAAAATCAGCAGTATCTTTGACTTTTATAATAAACCTATGCAAACCCTAAAGTTATCAAAACCTTCAGAGCCGTCAAACATCCTGTTAAACCTCAAGAAAACCATGGAGAATACAAGCTCTGCAACTAATGCCATATCAAAGGAAGTTTCCAAAATCTCTGACAAACTTCAAGAAACCGTCTTAGAGCATGAAAGTGATGCTTTAAAGATTGTCCAGTTTGGTGATGAGTTTGAGCTCGAAGAAGAAGAAGAAGAGGAAGCTGAAATAGACCTCATTGGAACTATTATGGTGCAGGGGAGACTAACAGCAAAGCAAGTAGTAAGGCATATCAAACATACTTGGCCTTTCCTATCAGAAGATGAGGTAAAAGTGATGGAAATTGAAAAGAACATAATGGTATTCACCTTCAAGAAAGCAAGTGTGGTCAGGCAAATATTCTTAGAAAGACCATGTGCAGTAGATGGTAACCTGATGCTTCTACATCCGTATGATCCAACTGGAGTTTATGCTGAATTAGATTGGGAACATCAAGATTTCTGGATTTGGTTCAGATACCTGCTTCCAGAACACTTAAATCAAAAAGCTGTTCGTGAAATGGCAGCATTAATGGGGGAAATTATAGCAGTTGATCCACCAACTGGCCTTCCAGAGACAGGAGATTGCTTCAGGGTCTGTGTCAGAATCAATATATCTAAACCTTTGATCAGAGGAGCATTGGCTATTACTGCAGCCAACATAACAAAATGGTATTCTTATTTTTATGAGAAGCAACCGCATAGACTATGCAGAGAATGTTATGTCATTAAACCACACAATTCCAAAGAATGCAAGAACAATGCAAAACTTCTCAAGGAACTCCAAGACAAGCCTCACAGATTTGGTGATTACAAAAAACCTAAAACAGTTTTCAATATACCCACCATGGCCAGTCATAAATCTAGGAAGTCAGCCGTCAAATATACTCCTTTTGTCCCTCCCAAAGATGGCATTAAGATCCTTGAACCTAGTGTCATAACCCAAGAAGTAGAAATGCTATGTGATGAACAGCCTAGATCAGGAAAACGTATTAGAAGTGCTAGCAATGCCACAACTGAACCGGTGATAGCCATGTCCGACTCTGCTGGTCCTATGGAACTCCCTCCGGTGAACACTGCCACAAAAGAAATGAACAAAGTTTTTAAGAGGGTTGGTGCAGCAGGAAATGCAAGGAGAGTTCAGGTATTTTTCCTTACTGGCATCTTAAGTCATTACACTTATTTTATAGTGCAGCATTTATTTCAAAATAGTTATTTCAATAATCATCATTGTCTCGTTGAGTGTTATGTCTCTAATATCTTAGTAATCATTGAGGTTAAAACATATCATTATGATTACGTTGATTTTAGCATACTACTTACTCTAAAAATCATAGTCATTAAAGAAAGTCATCTCTCTGTAGCTCACAATCCATCAGTGTATTTAATTACATGCATTAAAGTTCCATTCATACAATCATCTAGGATTTTAATTTCTGGTTTACACAAATTGCATCTTAGGAAAAATTTTAGCACACTATTCAGCATGAAAATCCTGTCATGGAATTGCCAAGGTTTTAATGACAAAAGAACTAGAAATCATCTCACAAACCTCATCTACCTCTATAACCCAGATATAATCTTCCTGTGTGAAACTAAGATAGCTACTGATAAGATTAAACAGCTCATAAAGCCTTATAATTACCCAAACAATACATGTGTGTACTCTAAGGGTTTAGCAGGAGGTCTGGCTCTAATGTGGAAGGATGGATTTGATTTTGAAGTTATGCAGACTTCATCAAACATGATTCACTGTATATTCAAGGACAAACCCTCTAAACCAGAGGTGTGTCTCTCTTGTGTTTATGGATCGACATACTACAATGAACGTAAAGAGCAATGGGAACTGATAAGGGAGATGGGGCAGGAAATGAATCTGCCTTGGTTTCTTTTGGGTGATCTTAACATCACATTAAATTCGTCAGAAAGAGTGAATTATGGCCATTTCTCAAGCAATTCAACCTCTACTCAATCTACTACACCTCAATCGGTGCTAGAAGATATTCAAGAAGCAGGTTTAGAGGACTTGGGTTTCATTGGAAAACACTTCACTTGGACAAGCAACACGTTGGGTACGGGTCGAAGGCAAGCAAGGCTAGACAGATCTATGGTGAATGGAGAAGCAAGAATGCATTTTCCGGATGCATGTCTATTTCACTTACCACAATCAGGCAGTGATCACACACCAATTCTTCTGGACACTGATGGAGCAAAAATTACATACAGGAAGGGTTGGAAGTATTTCCAATGTTGGGAGAGCGATGCAACTCTAAAAAGTCGGGTGGTGTATGCTTGGCAGAAACAAATACAAGGCTCAACAGCATTTCAAGTGGTGGGGAGGCTAAAGTATACAAGAGTGATCCTAGGCAGATGGAACAAAGAGAAGTTTGGGAACATCCAAACTAACCTGAGGCTACTTCATGAAAAGCTTACTTTAATTCAACAGCAACCATCAACTGATGAAAACACTCTTGAAGCAAAAGAAACACAGCTAGAAATTGATAAGTGGCAACAAATCCATTCAGATTTTTGGGGGCAGAAATCGAGAGCAGAGTACTACCAAGAGACAGACAGAAATACTAAACACTTCCATACTTCAGCAAATCGAAGAAGAAGTAGAAACAATATCACTGCATTAAAGGATACAAATGGAAACTGGTGCTCAAGTAGAGTTGAATTAGAGAATCTCTTGTCATCTCATTTCCTCAACATCAGTACTACTTCTAATCCGCAAATGGACGACCAGATTCTCAGCTGTATACCTACATACCTAACAGAGCAAGACAACATAGAACTCATGAAAGTTCCAAGTAATGAGGAAATCCTTCTTGTTTTAAAATCAATGAAGCCATGGAAAGCTCCAGGCCCAGATGGTTTTCCCCCAGGCTTTTTTCAACATCATTGGGATATTGTGGGAGATCAAGTGTGTAGAATGGTCCAAGATTTCTTTAGCTCAGGGCACATTCTAAAAGAGTTAAATGTGACTAATCTCACATTAATTCCTAAATCCAAGAACCCTCAAACCCCAGCAGAATATCGACCCATTGCTCTTTGTAATACGATTTATAAACTCATTTCAAAGATCATGTCTACAAGAATGAGGAAAGTTATGGGAAAGATAATCAGCCCCCTCCAAGCAGCTTATGTTTCAGGTCGGCAGATCAGCGATAATATCCATTTAGCTCAAGAAATAGTGCACACCATGAAGACTAAGAGCAAGAAAACTAAACAAGGTTTCCTAGCCTTAAAGCTAGATATGTCAAAGGCATTCGATCGTCTTGAATGGAGCTTCTTAATTGATGTTATGAAGAAAATGGGCTTCTCAGATGCGTGGTGTAATTTGATTTCACAATGTGTGACTACCACAAGTATCTCAGTTGTGTTCAATGGTTCTCCAGCTGAACCATTTAAGCCTACAAGAGGCTTACGTCAGGGTGATCCCCTCTCACCTTTCTTGTTTATTATTGTCATGGAAGTTCTATCAAGAATGTTAGCAACTGCAGAGGTGAACAAATGTATCCAAGGGATAAAGATTGCAAGATCAGCTCCAACTGTTTCACACCTCTTCTTTGCAGACGATTGTCTGTTGTTCACACGAGCAGACATGCATAATGTAAACAATATATTACAGATTATTGAGTCCTTCAGCAAAGCGTCAGGGCAAACCATCAATTTCAGCAAGTCAAGTGTTTTCTTCAGCAACAATACACATCCAAGTGTATCAAGAATGCTTGCTGATCGTCTTCAAGTTCAAAGGATGAGTCCCAATGAGAAATATCTAGGTATGCCACTAATTTTGGGAAGATCGAAAACAAGCTCATTTGCAAACTTAGTAGACAATGTGCAATCGAAGTTAGCAGTATGGAAAAGAAACACCATGAACCCTGCAGGAAGAACGGTACTAGTAAAACATGTTTTAAATGCAGTTCCAGTTCATTCCATGAGCTGT
>JAJJMA010249802.1:0-12133 GCA_023529015.1 Papaver nudicaule
ACCTACCAGGAATGAAGATGCTCGCGATAGCCGAATCACTCGTCGTTTAATCAACAAGCAGTATGGCACGTCATCAATTAACAATGTCAGTGACGGGAACAAGAGAAAAGGAGTGGTCACAGAGAATCCTCAACTCAAGCGCTCCACTCACGCCTCTGCGTCCTCGGTGCGGACAACATAACGGAAGGAAAATCAGATAAGAAATCCCGAAGAAACTCAAGGACAACAGTCATCGAAAGGAGATCCAGACATTCCTGACTGCATACTCCCCTTGGAGAAAATGATCGAACTGTTAGAAACTGTATTGTACTTAGTACAACACCATATAATCGGTTGACTCAGTACCTTCTCTACTCTTTCTCAGAGACAGAGCCTCAACAATTTCATTGAATAAAACTTCCACACTCTTACAAAAACACAAAAGGGAAATAAATACAACTCCACTTACTGACCATCCAACAGATGACAACACATCACCTGAAATTACAAGACTCGAGAAAACAAATAAAAGACTGTAACTGCCCCCGATACAATAATAAGGACGATATAATCCCAATGACACGTAACAGTGTCATGACAATACCCTCCCCTTTAAGAATCTTTGTCCTCAAGGATGAAGTCCTTAAAGTGAGCTTGAATGTGCATGACATCTTCCCAGGTAGCATCTTCAGAGGGTCAGCAGAAACACCTTCAGAAATAATCAAATGACCCAAATAATCCAACTGAGTTTGGGCAAAACAACATTTGGATCTATTAGCAAAGAGTGAATTTTTCCAGAGAAGTGAGAGTGCTTGAGACAAATGCCATGTATGAGCCTCCAAAGAATTGTTGTATATTAGTATATCATCAAAAAAGACTAATATAAATTTCCTTAAAAAGGGTCTGAAAACCTCATTCATGAGAGCTTGGAAAGTGGCAGGGGCATTTGTGAGTCCAAAGGGCATAACTCTAAACTCAAAATGGTCATGGTGTGTCGTAAAAGCTGTTTTGTAAATGTCAAATGAATGTACTCTTATCTGGTGATAACCAGATCTCGAATCAAATTTAGAAAAAATCTTGGCACCATGAAGTTCATCAAGTAATTCATCAATGATAGGAATGGGAAACTAATCTTTGACTGTGATGTCATTAAGCTTTCTATAATCCACGCAGAATCTCCATGAGTTATCCTTCTTCTTTACCAAAAGAATGGGAGAAGCAAATGGGCTATGGCTAGTTTGAATTAAGCCATTTTCCAGCATCTTAGCTACTAACTGCTCCACCACAGCTTTCTGGATATATGGACACCTATAGGGTCTTTGTAAAGTGGGTGCAGAGTTTGGTTTTAGTGGAATTATATGATCCAAGACTCTCTGTGGAGGTAAGTGCTTAGGTTCTTCAAAAACATCATGAAAAGAATCAAATAGGGAAGAGATTACTGGAGGAATAGGGGATAATGGTGTGGCTGACACAACAAAAAAAATTCCAATGAGTGATGGAGTGTTGCTTTTCATGAATTTCCTTATTGCATCTCTACTGAACATGCTGATTAAGGATTGAGGGGAAGTAACAGCTCCTTGAAGTGTAATTTTTCTGCCAATGTGCATAAAGGAAATTGTCAGCTGAGCTAGGTTGAAAATAACATCTCCAAGTTCTTTTAACCAATTTGCACCAAGCACCATATCACAACCACCAAGTGGTAATACTCTCAAATCACCACAAAAATTGTAACCCTGCATAGACCAGTGTAAGGTAATGCAGCCCCCTGAAGTTACTGTTGTGTCTCCATTGGCTATTGTCACTATCATTTGCCCTGTAGGTTCAATGTCGAGCTTCAACTTATCAGCCACTTGAGCATCTATGAAGCTGTGAGTGCTTCATGTGTCCACCAAAACCATAATCTTCTGTTTATTGATGTAACCAGGAATCCTTATGGTGTGATGAGTGACAATCCCAGTCAAGGCATGTAAAGATATTTCCATTGGAGATTCCATAGTGGGTGCCTCTATAATACTGTCAGGTGTAGAAACCTCTACAGCATCAGTATATTCATCTTCATCAGAATGTGCTACCAACATGAATAATTGTTGGGTTTCGCACATGTGGCCTGGTTTATATAGCTCGTCACAATTGTAGCAGAGGCCTTTGGCGCGTCTAGCATGCATTTGGACTGGAGTTAATCTTCTAATAGGAGGTGTTGATGGTTCAGGCTTAGTGGGTGTGGTGGGATGAGTCACAAACGGTTTAGAAGAAGAGAAAATTGGTTTTGGGGGGAGGAGAAATAGGGGTTAATGAAGGCTTGTTAATTGGTGGGAATGTGGATAAGTGAGGGGGTGGTGGGTAATGGGATCTGAAATTGTTTTTGGGTACATGTGATTGAATAGAAGCATTGGCTTGCTGCAACCTAACCGGAAAGAAAGCCTCCGTATCCGTAGAAGGTTTAAACATTTGAACTGTATTTCGGATTTCATTTTTCAACCCACTAATAAAACTTGGGGTAAAATAAGCATCAGATATGGAAGGATTATTGATCTTCATAAAAGCTTTTAAGGTCTCATATCTCTCAAAATATCCCCCTACAGTAGTATCTTGTGAGAGCTTATTAAAACATGAAACATAATCATCAGTAGCTACATCTTCAAATCTACTACATATATCAACCACAAAAACTTTCCAATCAAAAAAAGATTTACCCTCCTGATAATCCAAAAACCACAAATCTGTTTTACCCTCAAAATGTAAAGAAGCAAATTAAATTTTATCACTCTCGTCCATGGCATGAAATTGAAAATATCTTTCAGATTTACGCACCCATCCACGAGGATTAGAGCCATCAAAATGAGGAAAATCAAGCTTAGGGACTCGTTGAAATATACCTGAACCTTTGGAAGAGATTAACGATTTACCCGACCCAGACTCCAAGGTCTCAGTATTCAATCCTTCAGGTGGTGTGACCTTCAATGTTTCACAAAGATTGAAGATCGCCTTCAGCATAAGACGATCTGTAGCTGATTTGGCTTTAGCTGCTTCAGCTTGTTGAAGAACAAACCCATCGAAACGGTCCTCCAACCCAGTAATCTTGTCAGTAACACTTACCATATCTGTTGCTAAATCCTTTATTGGATTTTTCTCCTCCTCTGGTGGCATGGTTTCAGGTAACCAAAATCGGAATCTGATACCAAGATGTACTGTACTTAGTACAACACCAGAGAATCGGTTGACTCAGTACCTTCTCTACTCTTTATCACAGACAGAGCCTCAACAATTTCATTGAATAAAACTTTCACACTCTTACAAAAACAAAAAAGGGAAATAATGACAACACATCACCTGAAATTACAAGACTCGAGAAAACAACCTAATCCTGATAAAAGACTGTAAATGCCCCCGATACAATAATAAGGACGATATAATCCCAATGACACGTAACAGTGTCATGACAGAAACATGGGTTGAAAGGAATCGTCAAATTTTCATATGTCAAGAACCTGCCGAATGAACAAGACAGAGCGAATGCCAAATACTGCATGTTTCACATGAGGATCTGTCACCCCACCAGTGAATGCTTCGCCTTGAAGTGCATATTTCAGGAAAAAGTTGAATCAGGAGAACTGCAACTAGGAACGGAAGGCGTTCACAAGGATCCATTACCTATCAGGAGCTTCACCATTCCAACTGAGTCGATCGACCAAAGAGTAAAATCCCTGATGGCGGATTTGTGCGAAACTCTTTATTTGTCCCAAGGACGGATAAAAGATATTTTTATAGCCCTCAACCATGTTATTTCTGGAAAACGCCTCTCGTTTCTCCCGAAAACCTAGGCTCCATGCAAGGGAAAAGAAGAAGACAAGATATCAGAAAAGTGTGTCTGGGGACTGCCTGCCGAAGCCCACCTCAAAGACGCCATGGTCCAAACTACATTAGTTGATGTTGGAATGCCCATAAACACGATCTCAGTCAGAACTCTAAAGAGCGCAGGCATCCCACTGAGTAAGACGACGAATTCTCCCACAACTATCAAAGGCCCGCAATGCAAGGCGGAAGAAACGTGTGGCCATGTCAGGTTACAGATAAGAATGGGGACTACTCAAGTGGAGGACACTTTCCACTTTCTTGAAAACCCAGATTACGACATGGTACGTACTGGGAGAACCCTGGATTCTAAACAACGGAGCGCCCTCAGATATTACCAATTTCACTGATACACCTATGCAATTATTACACCAGTTATAAATGCTAGTAAAATCAAAGCGAGAACCAGCAAAAGATGCAGCATCGTATGTTCAACAATTTTGCGACCAAGTGGACGCCATCCACTTTAGGTCTTTCCCTCCAGAAAAAGGATTTCCTCGTCGAAAAAGCCGGAACCAGTCGAGGAAAGGAATTCAACACTTGTCTCGCAATTTTAGTGGGTCACAATACCCACCACCTATTTCGGGAAGTGGATGTCAACACCAGACACTTCACAAGAGAAGCATGAAAACTACACCAAGATTTTGACACATGCAGTGTCTTTTCACAATGGAGGATACCTCGGACAAGTATTCATAAAATTACGGATACCAGAGGATAAAGAGGATTCTCTCAAGCTCTCAGCCGCAACAACGAATGGGAGAATGTCGCGCTCTTTAACAAGAAAACCAAACTCTTTTGACATCGGAAAAGTGGTATTGAAAGCATCAGTGAACACAGGTAATCGACTGATGCCACCCTCCTTGCGTAATTGAGAAGGGCCTTACATGATTGCGAAATTTATCCCAGGCGACTGTTATAAGATAGTCACGATGGATGGGATTGTGGAGCCAGCAATTATACGAGGAAAATGGCTCCAGGCATATTCTGACTAATCCTACTAGAGTCCTAATTTTTCTCGTTTGTTCATTTCCTCCAAAGTCATGCGACTCCATGCATGATGTAGTTAGGATTTCAATTCGTTCAGCATTTCCATTTAAAAAAAAAAACGTAGGAAACTCAACAATTTCTGAAATCTACTTTATTTCGTTTCAAAAGAAAGACATGAGTTCTACAAAAAGGAAACACTCTAACATCTAAAAAACCTAAAGAAATTCAATCTAGAAAAAACCTAAACAGATTCGAATTTAGAGAAAGCCTTCTAGAGAAGACTTTGACATCTCATTCTCAACGTAGTCTTTATGAGCCAGCATCCTTCCTCTCCATCTTCAACGCCTGCTCCAAGTCTTGTACCTCCGTCTTCTTCAACTCTAACTCTGCCGACAAATTACGAACATCTTCTTCACTCTTAGCTATCTTTTTCCGAACATCACCGTTTGAAGAATTGAAGCGAGCACGAATAAGGTCCAGACATTCACACACTCAAGACACGTGTAATTTGGCATCTTCCTTTGAAGCAATAACATAATCACACCAACCATCTAGCTGACTACCGGTAATGTCCTGAACAAGAGTCTCAGACATGTTACTTAATGTATCTAGTAAGTCCGATACGGCGTTCTCCTGCGAGCGAACGCGAAGTACCATCTCAGCATTATCAGCAAAATGGTCGTACTTCTCCTAAATCCTCCTATAAAGACCCTCGTGATGAGGGGGAACATGGAAGCCACCAACAGACACAAAGCCCCTGGGAAGACCATCAGAACGAGTGAACTCAACACCGGCGTCTAGGTATTTTTTCACCTCTTCAACAATGTTGTTGTCCAAAACTGTGTTACCAACCGTGGCATCAACATGGGAATCACCTACACACTGGACTGGAGGCATATCTGAAAAGACGAGGGTACCGAGTACACCACCAATCTTTTATTTTAATCCACCTATAAGTCAAACCTTAAATGGTTCCTGAAAAAAGAAGGAATACCGAGATATACCACCAACTTTTAGTTTCGTGAACTCTGTTGATTATATTACTTGAACGATCTCACAAATCAATATTCAAGTATTCACCTGAGTAATCTCAAAGGTTTTATAATCAGAAATTGGATTTGTGCAGTACTTTAATTATATAAATATAATGCGGAAGATAAAAGTAATGCACGACACAAGAAGTTTTGTTAACGAGGAAACTGCAAAACAACATAAAAACCCTGGGACCTCGTCCAGATGTGAACATCCTCAGTTTTAACCGTATACAGACGCTAGCCTACTCTCAGACTTCGGACTGGAATGTATCGATACTGAATTAACCCTACAAGCAATTCAGCTACCAATGTGCTCCTACGTCTCTTGGCTCCCGCAGAAACCTACGTACTTGATTCCCCTAGTTGACGTCCTTTACAGGTCTAGGAGTTGCTCCACTTCCTTCGTGAAGACTAGCGCTACCCTGCCTCTAACAGGACGCCTAAAAGTATCCAAGTAATTAAACAAGAATACGATTGTGACTTCCTTTAGACTTAAAGTCAAGGTTAATGGAAATCTGATTTACTGAATAGGGCTTATTGATATAACCTAAACAACTTTACCTCCTAACGCTTGACGAACTTAGTATGAAACCTAGTTCGTGAATTTGCGTTACGGAACTTCTAAGGTTTACGATTCAAGATCTACCTTACGAAGTTTCTATCAAATCTTGGTCGTGATAAGATTGAAATAATTCAATCGACCCAAGATACAAGATCAGGAATTTTACTTCCGACCTGTGCTTCACGATCCTCAAGTGAAGTCTTTCAATGGTCGTAGTCCGAAAGAACTTCGAGATGACGACCAACCTTTATGCAAGGATAAACAGATGTGTAGAGGATTGAGATTGTATCTTGAAGAAGGTCATCTATTTATAGTAATAACCAAGGGAGGCTTTGCATAAAAGTTAAGCAACCTTGAGAGTAGGGCTCGAGCAAGTTCCGGAACTAGGAAAGTCCATAGCTTGAATACCCATTCTCAATCTTCTTCTAACTTTGGACAAGGCCAATAGTTAAAGATGACTCAACCTTGATTGGAGGTTTGCGACTTCTGGTCCAAAACATGTTTGAACATCGCGTGGATTAAGTAGTTGAATTCCATGGGCTAAGTAATGACAAGTCCGTGAACTAATCATTCCAGAACCGAAAACTCAATGATATGAAAGTTGAGAGTTTTCTATGGCTTATGTGTACGCGTTCATGAACGCGTTCACAGAGCTGTTTGTTGGAGTTCAGGAGAAACCTTGAACTCGTATGTACACGCTCATACAGACTCACTCGTTCTCTGGAAATGCCTTGTGCAACATATGTACGCGTTCACCGTTGAGGTCATTTCATGAGACAATTCAACATACTCTACCTATACATATTATCACGGTTGTGACAAATGGAAAGGCGAAGAATCCTAGAATACCTTCGGATCTTATAAACAACATCATAGACTATTGATATGATAGAATGGTAAGTACGAAATACGGAAAGGAAAAACCTTTCTAACCTTTAGCGAGGACGTTATAATTTATTAAGTAGCAAGCTCCGGTCTTCGTCTTCAATGGTCTTCGTCTCGATTACCTAAAACTATCCTAGTCCGAGTTGTAGCGTAAACTTATCAAGGATTGTGTTTTTGTCATCTAAACTTGACAACTGACTTGAGATAGCAACATCAGTGGGTTCAACCGAGCAATGCTCTAACAATATCCCCCTTTGTCAGTTTTAGTAACAAAACCAATCTTACATATGGATTCAAAAAGTAAAATCTTTTAGCCTTAACCATAATGTACTTGATCTTCTTGTAATCTTCAACGTCTTCGAATAAGAGTGTTCCTGCAAGTGAAGATTCAAGGTAGAGATAACAAACTTCAAAGATACCACACATCTTGGTTCTTATAAGGACATAGTCCAACATGAGTTTGTTATGCAATTGAGTAGTATATAAAACTTGTAAGCATATTGCATCGATGCTTAAAGATACTACACAATATGATATGTTCTCCCCCTTACTCAATACACTAACTTTTGCTTTGACATGACAAGCACATCGATTTTACTCCCCCTATGACAATGCCGTAGACAATTGTCGCAGTAGATAGAAAGATTTTACTCCCCCTTACTACAAGATTTCTCCCCCTTTTTGTCACAAAAATAAACAAAATAAAAAGAAAAATAGGAATCCTCATAAAACAACAATAATCAATGTAGACAAAGGAAAACATACCTGAAACGAGAGATAACAAGATGCAATTCTCTCGCAAATTCCACAGCCGCACACCCCAAAAAGATATTACCATGAAGCACAAGTTCAAAAGAACTCTCCACCATTATGTGTCATTCCATAAGGAACAACGCGACTTTGCTCATTTTAAAATTAGATATGAGTAGGACATAGATTTGATAGATTCTCTTTTATTCATCGGATGAGCTTATGTATAGGAAAAAATTAATAAGACTCAATTTGTTCATTAAGGATTTTTCAATTTGAAAAACTCGCATGCCTGAGTAAAAAGCAATAATGTTTTCCAAACTATGTATGATTATTGTGTCTCATAAGAATTTTCCCATATAACTAGGTTTATTATCAACAATATGGTTAGAAGATTTTTCTATGAGCATGTTCTCCTTAGCTTGTTCTACTGATTATTCCCATGGATCATGTTCTCGACTCTTGCCTTAGGAGCCAGAGGCAGGGAGAATGTCAGAGATAGCATCAGAAGTGTTGATATTCATATCGAGTCATTACATTTTGGACTCATCTTGATATGTAAGCACCATTGAAATTTGGCTCACTGCAAATCAAGAGACGTTGTATTTGATGCTTAAAAGATACTTATGACAATCCATTGGATTTTTCTTGTCATAAACCATCATGACAAACAGTCACTTAACTGTTTGAGCCTGGATTCATCTCTTCTGGAGATCATTGCTCAACAGGACATGAGATGATGATTATTGCCTTTTATTAAAAAAAAATGGTAATTCCTACATTTAATAAGATAATAATCAGTGTCATATTAGGAATCCCACTTGTTTGTTTTTACTAGACATAATAACGATTGAATCAAAGAGTAAAACTACATGATGGTACCATGCCATCTTTTGCATAACTCCATGGGAGTTTTATAACTTGTCCCATAAGCTGTTAAAGGAATAAGTCGTATGCAACACTTCAATGAACGTGAACAACACCAATAGACTTTCGAAGACGTTCAAATGTTTCACAGTCTAATGGCTTTGTGAGTATATATGCTCGTTGTTGTTCAGTTGGCACATAACATATTTTGACAATTTTCTTTTCATAGAGATCTCTAATAAAGTGATATCTAACGTCAATATGTTCTGTTCCTGAGTGTTCTACTGGATTTGCAGTAATACGTATAGCACTAGTATTATCACAGTAGATATATATGGTTTCATCATTGATAATTCCATAATCATTAAGCATTCGTTTCATCCACAAAAGTTGAGTACAACACGAACCTGCAGCGATGTATTCTGCTTCGCATGTTGAAAGAGACTGTGAGTTTTGTTTCTTGCTGTGCCAAGCTACAAGATTATTTCCCACGTAAAATCATCCTCCTGAAGTGCTTTTTCTACCGTCTCCGCATCCTGCCCAATTTGCATCTGAATAAGCTATAAGTTTCGCATTAGTATCAAAAGAATATGAAAGTCCAAATTCCTCTGTGTATTTTACATACCGGAGAATCCTTTTTACTGCGTTCAGGTGAGATTCCCTAGGATCTACTTGATATCTTGCACAACATCCTACACTGTATGCAATGTCTGGACGGGTTGTTGTGAGATAGAGTAAACTACGGATCATAGATCTATACAGCTTTTGATCAACTTTGACCCCAGAGGGATCTCGTTTCAATTTTCTCGTAGTTGGCATGGGTGTATTCTTTTCAGAGGCTTGCTTCAGACCAAATTTGGCTATTAAATCCTTTGCATATTTCTCCTGTAAGACATTAATTCCTCCTTTATGTTGTTGGATTTGTAGACCTAAGAAAAAACTTAGTTCACCAACTTTGCTAGTTTGAAATTCTTTGCACGTAGAATTTTTAAAATCTTTAGCTAGGCTTTGTGAGGTAAATCCAAAGATGATGTCATCAACATAGATTTGTGCAATAATGACATGTTTGTTAATCTTTTAGATGAAGAGTGTTTAATCAACTCCTCCTCTTGAAAAACCTTTAGCAACAAGGGATTAGGTAAATTTTTCAAACCAGGCTCTTGGTGCTTGTTTCAGACCATATAGCACTTTGTTAAGCTTGTATACATGGTTCAGAAACTCGGTGTCTTCAAACCCCTTTGGTTGTGCCACATATTCTTCTTCTTTTCATTTTCCATTCAGAAAGGCAGATTTGATGTCCATCTGATAGAGTTTAATTTTAAGAAAGCAAGCAAGGGCAAGGAGTAATCGAATGGACTCAAGTCTTGCAACAGGTGCAAAGGTCTCGTCAAAGTCGATTCCTTCAATCTGAATATCCTTGAGCGAAAAGTCTAGCCTTATTCCTGATGATGTTTCCATGTTCATCTAACTTGTTCTTGAATATCCATTTTGTACCAACCACATTGGTCGTTCAACAAGATGCCAAACTTCTTGTCTAACGAACTCATCTAGCTCTTTATGCATAGCATTGATCCAGGATGGATCTTTTAGAGCTTCATCAATGTTTTTTGGTTCAAAACTTGATAAGTAGCAAGCATAGTGGCATACATTATTTGCTTGACTTCTTGTCATTCTGTGTGGTTCTTCCCCAATGATATCACTAGGAGTGTGATCGCGGGTAACCCACTTGGGTAGACTCTTGGCAGGAGTTTCGGGTTCAGTTTCCTGATCATCTTGTTCCTGTTGAGAGTCACCATCTTCTGGATAAAAATCTCTTTTTGTAGGTACTACATCTACAGATTGAGGAAAGAACTAGTTGATTATCTTTCGAAACGACTTTTGATGGCGGTAATTCAGCAGCAATGTATTTGTTCTGTCTAAAGTCAGTGACATCATCAATTACAACATTTGCTGATTCCATCATTACTTGGGTGCGAGTGTTGAATACTCTAAATCCTCTGTTGTCAGAGGCGTATCCCAAGAATATGCCTTCATCGCTTTTTGAATCAAACTTTCCTCTTTGCTCCCTGTCTTTAAGTAAATAGCATTTACTACCAAACACACGTAGATACCCAAGATTAGGTTTCTTCCCATACCAGAGTTCATATGAGGTGTTTAGGGTACGAGACCTTAAATAAACTCTGTTAATGAGATAACGGGCTGTAAAGACAACTTCCCCCCAGAATTTTTGAGGAAGATCCTTATTGTGGAGCATTACTCTTTCTTGGATATTTCTATTTTTTCTTTCTGCAACACCATTGGCATGAGGAGTATGTGGTGGAGAAAATTGTTGAGAAATACTCAGTTGATACAGAATTCAAATACTTTTGTTTCTTTGAATTCTGTAGCCCGATCGCTTCTTATCTTTTTAAGTCTGCGACCTTGTTCAATCTGGATTCTGTTCACGATAATCTTGAACTCTTCAAGAGTGTCATTCTTGTGTTTTAAGAATGCAACCCAGGTGAATCTAGTGTAGTCATCAACCATAACTAAAGCATATTTCTTTCCCGCAACAGTAGAATGTTGCATAGGTCCGAAAAGATCCATGTGAATTAGATCTAGAGGAGATTTAGTTGCGATGTCTCTTGATGTTCTGTGTGGTACTCTGTGATGTTTACCCTTTTGACATGCACCACATACACCATCCACATTGGCATTAATCTTAGGAACTCCCCTCACGACTTCTTTATTGATTATTTTACTTAACAAACGATAGTTATTGTGACCAAATCGTTCATGCCATAAATGTGTTGATTCAGTTTTAGTCAAATTGCAACATAAATTTGACTATATCAAGAAGGTAACAGTTATTAGCACTGCAAAATCCAGAAAAGATTACGTTTCCGGATTCGTCTTCTATGTCACATTTATCAATATTGAAGACTACCTTATTTCCTTTGTCACAAATTTGACTAACAGAGAGCAAGTTGCAGTCATACCTTTTACGCAGACGACGTCGTGAATTTCTGGAATACCATGCAGTTTGATGGTACCTCTTTTGCTGATATAGCAACAGCTTCCATCTCCAAAGGTAACGGGTCCACCTTTGTATTCATCAATACTTACAAACCATGACAAATCACCGGTCATATGTCTACTACATCCGCTATCAAGAAACCATTGAAGATGTGAGGTAGACTTTAGTGCAAGTGCACCAAGACAGTATTCTTTGTCA
>JAJJMA010249812.1:0-14037 GCA_023529015.1 Papaver nudicaule
TCTGGATGTTTTTATGTTGATTGTTGGATATCATAAAACATTTTACTGAAAATATAGTTTTAATTTTGAAATAAATTTTTTGAGGCGTAGAAGGTAAGTCGTATCTCGTAAAAAGGTGGTTTCCCAGTTAGCAAATATCTTGTGGATTGAGCAGGAATATCTTGTGGATGGGGGAATCTGCTACCCTCATTAATATCTTGAAAGTAAATTGTATTCCTGTTGATATTCAATCTTTTGTGATCAAGATGATATTGGTTAATTAGTCGTCAAGAAAACATGAAGATATTAATTAATGACTCATGTTAAGAACTGGTTCACCAAAGATATAAAAAGATTTGCCTTCGCGCCTCGAGGTCAATATCAAAATTTATGTTCTCACATAGTCGACAGTGTAGGTCTTGATTAATCTTTGCAAAAGTTATGGTTGGCTCATGACCCTTCGAATCATTCCGATTTTAGTATGAGTTCAAGGTGACTCAGGGTGCAAAACTTCATATTCACATATTTTCATTTTATGTTCTATTATATTTTAATATTTGAAGTTTATACCTAATTTATATGTTTATTTATTTATTGCGATCTCCTTTTTTACATGTGTCAGGCAAAAATCGCCTTGGACAGCCTAGAAGTGCCTGTTGGGTTAGCACACAGTTAATTCATTATTCGTCTATTCCCCCCCTATTTGATTCCTCTGTCATAATGTCTATTCACTCATCACCTAGTGGTCCATAATCTTCATTCTCCAGTTTCTAAGGTAGTTAAGAGTCTTAAGGCTTCTTCGATAGTATATTTTATAAGGGTGATCTATAATTTTAGGAGAGCATATTTGCCAAAGCTCATCCTTGGGCATTCTTGGATAAGGTAAATCATATCACATATTGGGAGGTTCTCTTAAAAGAGAATTTGTGTTAACAATGATAAAATGTGTTCATATTTGGTGTTACCATTGATCAGTTATCTTAACAAGTAGAATGCACGTGTGTTGCATGATTAGACTCTAATTCGGATAGATATTACACTACGTATTTACTGTTTTTGGTAGTATCAGTATTGACTTGTCTCTAACCCTTATAAAATGTGATTACTTCGTTGAAATCTGTATTTAAGTTGTTAACTTTGAAGCCGACTTGTGTGTGTGATGAAGACGGCTTATTCAATGCTTCATCATATAGGTGAGATATGGATAATGTAAAATCGGATCATTTACTAGGAACAAAGTTGGTTCACATAGAACAGAATTACTGCCAGAGGTCATTGTGATTACAACCATTAGAGTCAATGCCTAGAAACAATCATACAGGATTAAGTTTGTACGGATTTCACATATTGACTTGACATCAGATGCTCCATAACTCACTAAAAATTCTTGATTTCTTATCAAACAAGCCCGTTCTGCCTGGATAGTTGAGTGAAGAAAATCAAAACATTCTCTGCAACTGATTAGCTTCTTATTTTTTTGTTCAGATTTAAAATTAATGGGATGTAAATTCCGTTTGACAGATGTATCATGGTTGAAGATGAACAGGTCATTGCCGCGGGGAGAAACAGAACCAATGAAACACGAAATGTAAGTTTTTTCATGTCCTTTATATTTGCTAAACCCCAACCATGAGTCGAAGTGAATTGTTCTTCTTTGTTTTGTCAACCATTTTTTCTCCTACTGTTTATTCTGCATTCGTAGATATAAGTAATCATTTTATGATTATTTCAATCAGGAAATATGCTGTTACACATGATATTTTTTTTTTGCTTTAGTACTGCATACGACTTAGGCAGCCTCTGATTTAGGCTTTTTCACACACTTGACTCTGAATTTCTGAATGATGATTCATTCTCTGCTAGTAATTCTACAATGCCAGCTTCTTCTTTTTTTTTTTGACTATGACCAACAATTTTTTCAAACTATTGTATGTTTGTAATATGAGGTTGTGCACTCGCATGGGTGATAGTCATTTTCCAGAGTTTGTCAGATTGTGACACAGCATATAGGTATGTGTTCGGTCAAACATTAGTGACAGTAAGAAAAGGCAGAGAGTGGACTCAGTTATATAAATACACACTTACCTTTTCTTACTGTAATTTGTTTTGCCAGATTCCAGTATAGTTAATACCTTGTTACCTAGGACTGGACCACCAGTCCAGCTACGTAGTTGTTACCTGTACTAATACCATTAAAGTTTTACCTCTAGAGTAACAATTCTATCTAAGAACACAGGAAGGTGAAAAGGATAGAACAGTTTCATATGTCTATGACAAAACTTTCGGAGTTGGCTACGTTGACTAGCCGTTAACTACCGTGATTTTTATACCATCGAGTTTACAACTTTCGAAAGATCTAAAGATGTTGCTTCTGCACATAAGATGTTCCTTTTTTTTTTTTGGTTACCCAAGTCTCGTCTTTACGTGATGCCTTGATCTGGGGACATGTGCAATCCCATCTTCTGACACATATCAGGCAATTTAGGTGATTTCTTTCGAGAGATGGCCAACGAGGTTTAAATCGACGACTTATGGGTTCCAACCTCGTTACGTACCTCCAAGAATTTTTTTTCTAAATTATCCACCTCTTATAGGACAGAGAGACTGCGTACGTCTCCAGGTCATGCCAGGATGACTTGGGTCACTAAAAAAAGAAAGAAAAAAAGACATCATTTCTGTGCAAGTATAAATGGGACGTGAAAGTGTCTGTTAGTGGTGATATGGTTTCAAAATTTAAAAAGTGCACACTCCATGTTAATGGGTTAGAATTTTTCAAACAACAAGAAAGTAATTCTTCCTGCTAGCTGATAACTCATAGCTTCCAATTTCGCTAGAAAGTAGTTCTAAAATAATAAGAACCGCAACCTAAATCAGTTGATTGTCGTAGTCAAGTGTACTATATATAGTTGGTCTTTACATTCGAAACTTTTTGAAGGTTATTCTCCTAGCACACTAATCTGTTATTGGAATGCTGTGACTAGTCGATGCTAACTTTTTGTACCCTCTTAGCTTTCATCATTTTGATGAGTGCTAGTTTTAATAAATTATGCCCTTGTCTTGTCAAAAAAAAATTTTCGAGTCGATGGCGACCCGTTAGTTTTTTACTAGCGAGTCTAACTGCTTAGGATTACTAGTGAGTCTATCTGCTTAGGAAAGATCTAAAATTGTTGCATTTATGTGCAAGATGTTGTTATTTTTTGTTTTTGTTATCAAATTCTCGTCTTTGCATAACTTGAGGACATGTGCAGTCTCTCCGTTCCACACATATAGGGTGATTTAATGGATTAAGGTGTGGAAAAACCAATTTAAAAAGATGGCGTGGTTCAAAACATCTTGACCACTTTCAGAGAGATATCACATTAATTGCCTGATGTGTGGGATGAAAGTATTGCATCTGTCCCCTAGTCGTGCAAGAACACTACCTGGGCCACTAAATAGAAAGAACTCACTCTTCGTGACATTATTCTGTGCTAGTACCCAAGGGGTCACAAAAGTGGCTGTGAGTGTAGGATATGAGTGTAGGATATATAATGCCAATGTTTAGGTTACAACATGAATGTGCCTGACGATTTGAGAAAATGGAGTGTCCTTATTGTTGAGCCTGTCCCTCCTAATGGGTCCAACGTGGTTACCCCTTGGTTAGGGATAAGCATAACAAGTGCTTTGTTATGTTATACCAAAAACATACAGGAGACTTTCACTCCCTCGATCTCCTGTTTGTGAAAAAGGAAGAGAAGAGAGGTAGAGAGAATTTGAGTGGAAGCCATCATTTGGAGGTTCATTTGGTGATGATTTGTTTTGATCTCGAAGAAGGAGTAGCATCTTGTTAAGGGTGTGTTTGGATTGGTGACGATTTATCCATCAAGTCATTCATTTCTTCAATTCTTCAGAAGAGGTTGTTTGATTGTTGACTGGAACTTACCTGTTGAGTAAATGAATTAGTTGATCCACCATTGTTTGGTGAGTATCATTGGCATAATTATCCAAGTGTTATATGCACCTTAAAGTTGTATTGTCTCCAATTATAGAGAAATTGTGCACCCCATTATTCATCATAGTGGAAGATCAATTATAGAGAAACTTCCACTATGATAAATAATGGGGTACACAATTTCTCCCTAATTAGAGACAATACGACCTAAAGGTGCATATAGCACTTGGATAACTATGCCAATAATAGTCACCAAAAAATGGTGGATCAACTAATTCATTTACCCCTGCTCCATTCCCAACTCCATCTTCTGCCTATGTGGCACATTGCTATTGGCTCATTCAAAGCATATGGGCCCTTGCAGTTCTTGGGTGGGGTGGGGAGGGATTTGTGGTCAATTCTAATGCCACTTAGGGGGAAGCGAAGCCATGAGCCACTAAAACTGTTGTTATAGGATTCATGTGTCTGACAAAAAATTCTGGAAAGTGGAGTGTGTTATGTTCTCACATAACAATTCAACAATCAGTAGAAAGTAACCTCTTGAATCACAAGGATTCAAGCCTAATTTCTAAGCTACAAGAGCAAATAACCCAAATGAGAAGAACAATTGTTCTCTGCAAATTAGATAAATTCGGAATTGACATCCAAGTCCCACAACAGACTCGATTAAATAGTCTAACAGAATTGGCTAGGGAGCCAGACTCGAGCCGACACGTGGCGCACATCAAGACTCAACCAACTACCCATCTAACGGTTACAGAATTAAAGGAAAATAGAAAGTGTTAAGGACACCCACTGACTCACTAACAACACTCAGAAGGGGTAGCCCGCCAACAAGAGGGAAATATAGCTCATGTCATGCCAGGTACATGACAGAGTGTCCTCCTTAGATAGGTAAGGATTTGTCAAATCTGCAAAGTTTTTCTGAAATTTCTTCTCCTACATATTACTGTTGCAACAACCCCACTTTTTTTCTATGGATCAATAGTCTATCTTTCCAGTAAATTCATTTCTTCCCACTAAAGTCCTTAAGCTGCAAGCTTGTAGTTCACAGAACACTACCTACCTCGTAAACTGCATTTCAATTAAGGTCCATGACTCAACTCTACTAAGTGTATAATCAAGTGATGCATAATTTAAGACATGCTATATGAAGCATCATGTTATCATATTTTTCTGTTTTTTCTTACTTTCTTGTGAATGCTAAGGTAGGATGTTTGTACACACGTCTCTCTACTAGATCTTGCTGAAAGAATTTATACCTACTTGAAGTTGGGTGGTTTATGAGCCACCCATTTAACCTTGATTTTCACTGGCTTAGTCCTTTGGGTTGGATGATTGTCATGCTACAATGTTTTAGACGAATATGTGATGATGGATAAGATCATTCACACATGCGGGATATACAAAAATCTTGTATAGAAATTGCTTGAATAAATAATTATAGTGATGATCCTACCTTTGTGTAACCATGCCACGCACGACAAACACGCACCGTCGAAATCTCATCCATTTGGTATTTATATACAAAACTTTAAGATTGATTTCAATCTTGCTGTTTTATTAAATGGGTTTGTGTGAGTACTTTGGGGATGCTTACCCATTTTAATAAGTGTCAAAGTGGCTGGTTGCAACCACTCACAAATAGGTTTACCTGCTTGTATCTATTCTTTGAAAGTGAGTTAAAAGATATATTTCTTCGTAGGCTTCTAACAGCCACATTCAACTAGCTTTAGACGGCGTGGTTGATCATATGGAAGCCAAATGTGAGTATGATAGATAGATCATTATTTATTTGTTACTTCTCTATATGGCTTGTGACACCCCGTGTCATTCTAGAAATGACCAGGTCATTTAAGTTTAAAACCGGCCATATCGCCAATGTCACGTCATTTGGAACCTGTGAAGCATCATGAATTCTAATGATGCGAATTCACCATTTGGCTAAATCGCTTATACCATGAAGCTTCACTTGAGTTCACGATGCATGTTTGACTTAGGAGATGTGCAACATCTTCTCAATGACTCTTGCAATATGCATCTCCATGCCTATGCTGTTCAAAGGTGTATAAATTTTTGCTAATGGTTCTGGAGATAGGCATTACCATACCTTGTCATGCCAATGTAGCTTGACCCTTTAAATAGGCATTAACATGCCTGGCAGTGACACTGTCCCTTAAGTTAGGCATTACCATGCCTTTGTTGCAATAGGCATTACCAAGGCATATGGTTGTTGGAGAAATGCACTTTCTCCATGTTGGTCAGAAATGACCGGTCAATTTGTGACATTGTTCATAATGAATGGTCAAATTATGAAATGATCGGCCAATTTGGGAAATGGTCTGAATGACCGGTCAAATTGCGCATTTGTCAATTTTAATCGGTCATTTATCAATTTTAACCGGCCAAATAAAAAACTGGGTAGCATTTGTCCAGAATCCTATAATTGCCCGTTTTCCATATATAGGGAGGGGGTACGAGCGAAAGATTAAAACTACATTTGCTAGGCTTGGTTTAGCAAAATGCGATATTGGACCATGCCGGCCTAGTGAAATGCGACTTTTTTTCCCTTGTTGCTTTAGCTAATGCAACAATGGTTCAAATGACCCGTTAGCTCATGGAATAGCCCATGGCCTATGCATGAACTTGTGTACAAGCTTGCACGTTGTTCGTAATAGCCTTTGGCCTATGCAAGGAAGCTTAGCTTGGCCTATGGCCTAGCAATAGTAGCATGTTTGTTTTCCAGGTATGGAATGCTATTCCTAGGAATATGATTCCATACCCGTGTTTGGAAGTACAAATAACCATAGGAATGTTATTCCCCTTGGATTTAGGATCCCCCAAAATGATGGAATAGAAAACCCATGTAAAAGATGGGTTTGTGATTCCGATCTCCCAAGAATCATATTTTTTTTAATTAACTTTATCTTATTATCCTACTTTTTTTTTTTTTTTTAGAAAATTGATCGTTATAGAGTTATTTTGGTTGCCTATTCCTACATGTCCAAACATCATTTAAGGAATCATGGATACCAAAGATTAACATTTCCGGAACCATAATTCTGGGATTACCATTCCTTTCCCGCCCACCAAACACGCCATAAGAGTTGCTAATGGCCCTTTGGCCTTTGCGAGAAGGTTTAGGTTAGCCATTTCATGCTTAGCATGTACGTTGGAACGTGTAAGCTTATTTTACTAGTCCTCATTGAATCAGCTATTAATTTGATCCCTCCTCTGTACATGGGTACGTAGGCAGCCGATCTGCACGATTCAGCATAAAGGTGATCATCTGCCTGCTCACGCGAGAGGCAAGAGGTGATTGTCACACAGACAACTTATATCATCTATCTTTGCACGGGGGCGAGTGATTGTTGCAAACCCCGTTGGCATGTATTAAAGGTGTAATGGTTTCGGTCCAAGGAAGAGGCATGTTCTAGATGAGGTAGGCATCTGGCATGGAAGGCCAGTAACACTAGCAATTGAGGCCAAGTATTCATGGCAGAGGAAACATGCTTGCAAGAGCATGCGGAAAATAAGCATTTGCCTGGTAAAGCTCGAGTTTGTACACTGAACTCGAGGGCACGTTCACTAGAGGCGTGTCGCGGGGATTTAGGCGTGCTACGCAAGGTCCTAAAGCGGGGAATTCCCGGTCCATCACATGACCAGGCCTTCATGTCTTTTGTTGGGATAGAACAAATAGACACCAATTGCTTGTACGGTTGCGACTTGCAACCATTTCAAGACAATTGTCTGAAATCTGCATCTTTTAAGTTTAGATATACTTACATATAAATGAATTTGTATGGTATTAGTATGTTTTGCATCTAATAGTTGATAACATACTGAGCATTTTATTTTGGCTCCAACTGCGTGTGTGTGCTGTTTGGCACAAGTTACACACCTTCTGCATACAAGGCCTCATCACATGGGTTCATTTATAGTTGTTTCGTCATTTGGGAAAGCTTATTTTGTAGTTGCAATTTGCTGATCGGACATGTGCAGGCCACAAGACATGCAGAGATGGAAGCGATTGATTCTTTGCTTGAGCAGTGGCAAAGAAATGGACTTTCAAAGACAGAAATTGCCATAAAATTCTCAAGATGTGATCTTTATGTAACATGTGAACCATGTATAATGTGTGCAGCAGCCTTGTCAACTCTTGGTTTGGTCTTTTAGTCCTTTGCATCCTTTTCATTAACGGCTCTTGGAATCTATGACAGACTATTTTGCTTAAATATTCTGTTTTCTTCTTTAAGGAATAAAAGCTGTATATTATGGGTGTGCTAACGATAAATTTGGAGGGTGTGGATCAATCTTGTCACTACATTCAAGAAGTATTCATCACTTGTCTAGGTATGTTTCAGTACATCTTGACTGCAGTACTTCGTCAACTTCTTCTCTTTCGCTCAAGCACTTGATCTATGTATTGTTCTCGTTAACCTTATTTTGCGACATGATATGACATTTAGCCTAGGTTGGGTATGGTACATATCTGTGCTTTCACAACAAAATGCCCTTCTTTTTTATCTCCTTTTCCTTGAGAGTTTCCACTTGTGACAGTGGTGATGTTTCTCAAAGGAAGGGGTGCTTTACATGTAAGGGAGGAGTAATGGCGGCAGAAGCTGTCTCTCTTTTTCGAAGTTTCTATGAACAAGGAAATCCCAATGGTATGTATCACACAGTATAGGTTATGCAAGGTCGAGAACTTTGGAACTGTGTCAATAGTGACTTGAAGTGGAAATAAGACCAGAAATAATTTTCTAATTATTTCCCTTGTTATAATATTCAAAAACAAACTCATATTTTCTTAAATATGAAGCTCTTATTTGGTGGTATGCTTAGTTATATGCCAGATTTTTTTTCGATAGATAGCAGAGATTATAGATAGTTAAAAATAAGTTCAACATCTAAACGTTTATCTCTGTTTCTATTTTCAGCACCGAAGCCTCATAGACCAGTTCATGAAACATAGTGATCACTGTCGGGCTTGCTGCCTGATAGACTAGTTCATGAAATATTGTGATCACTCTCGGGCTTGCCATCTTATTATAATTTAATGTAATTTCTACCTGATGATTAAGAAAGATAATTCAAAAGTTTGTAATGAATATTTGTGAGTTTACATTCGGACATTTCCAACCCTATTTAACTCTTACCCTACGTTATTTCCTAGTCTCAGAAGTTGAGGAACTTGTTCGTGGTTTCTATGCTAGGAGAATCATCTGGTAGTCTCAAACTACTGCTGTCAATTGCAATTCCTTCATTTTGCTCTCATCATGAATGTTTCGTGGCCTTGTTATGAGTCGGCGAGTAGTTAAGGTTATCCATGTAGCTCTCCAAGGAACAAATAGGGGATGATCTTAACATCTCAACCGTTCGTCAACAAATACGAAAGTGTGCAGTGGTTGTGACATGCAAGTAGTGACACAGACTGAACATTATAAACACCTTGGTTACATTAGGTTTTTTAACCCGGCTATTTTAAGGGCGAGGGCTTTTTTAATAAGGGCGAGCACTAAACCAAAATAGGGTTATAATGAAGTAAAAAGGTCATCCCATATGAAATATATATTTTTTAAATACAATACAACCCTTGATTAGTTGAGATTAATGATATGATTAGTTGTTAACTCAATTTGATTAGCAAAAATTAATGATATGATTAATTCATCACCATCATCTTCATCTCCATTATCAAAAATCATGATGATCTTCATCAAGTTTCGGTCATCAATAATCACTATCATCCTTCACATTCAAAACAAACATTCATAATACATAGTTCTTCATCCCTACTAACTATTTAATCACTACTAGATATCCAATCTATCTAAGATTTTAAAAAAACCAAAAAATTTCATTGAATCGATGAAACATAGACTTCAAATTAACCTAGAATCGTCAAGGTTTTGTCTTAAACATGACGAATAATCACTATAATCGAATGATGCTCCAATGAGGAGCTTTGTTCACTAAAAACACTATGATTTGTATGAAAAATACTCAATTTTTCAAATTACAGAGACAATCGTCAAGGTTTTGTCTTAAAATCATGACGATTGTTCTTGTCTGTAGAAAAATCGTCATGGTTATGACCATCGACCTTGACGATTTTTCATGCTTTTTTCCCAGAGAATTTCATGATTTAGACAAAGGAAAATCAAGAAAAAAAACCAAGAATCGTCAAGGTTTTCAAGGCTTCCTTGATGATTTTTTGTCACAGTTTTTTAGCAACGCTTATAACCGTTGCTAAATCTGTTAGTCACGGTCGTTCTTGAAACATTTATAAGTGTTGCAAATCTGTTACCCAAAACTGTCACTAATATTTTTTGCAACGGATATAAAGCGTTGCTAAAAACTGTGACGAAAATCGTCAAGGAAGCCTTGAAAACCACGATTCTGGGTTTTTTTCTTAATTTTCCTTTGTCTAAATCATGAAATTCTCTGGGAAAAAAACATGAAAAATCGTCAAGGTCGATGGTCATAACCATGACGATTTTTCTACAGTCAAGAACAATCGTCATGATTTTAAGACAAAACCTTGACGATTTTGTCTCTGTAACTTGAAAAAATTGAGTATTTTTCATAAAAATCATAGTGTTTTTAGTGAACTAAGCTCCTCATTGTAGTATCGTTCGATTATGTTTGACCAACCATCTTTGTATTGTAAGTTAATCAACAAACCAAGTTTCAAAATCCGAATTTTGAAGTTGTTAAAGTTTAATTTGGATTTTAGAGATGAAGAAATGAAATAGAGAGAAGAAGATTGTTTGTTGCTAATGATATAGAGAAGATGGTTTTTGTTTGAGTGTTTTTTATTAGTTTTGTAGTAAGATTAATAGTAAGATTAGTGTTTCGAAATTTGAAGTTGTTAAAGTTTAATTTTTTTGGATTTTAGAGATGAAGAAATGAAGTAGAGGCAGCGACGGAACCAGGATTTTATGGTGGGGGGGACTGTTTATTTTTTTTACCAAGTGGTCGTCAATGTAAAACAAATGGCGGCCGGAGGCCGCCCGAATTTTTTTGACGTATAGAATAAAATTGATATTCCCTCAACGATATTTGCAATTGATAGATATTAATCGAATCAATAGCTCCAACACATAGTGTTACAAAATAAAATTTTCAGAAAAAAATAATAAAAACAAACTGATGAGGGACTAAAAGGGTTATATTTTTTCCACCATGGGTGGCTAGGGATTTATATTTTAAAACTTTCAAGGGGCTAAAACAAATTTAATGGAATTTAGGGGGGCTTCAGCATACCCTAGCCCCCCTCTAGTTCCGTCGTTGAGTAGAGAGAAGAATAGTGTTTGTTGATAATAATATTTGTTTGTGTGTTTTTTGATTAGTTATGTAGTTAAATTAGTAGTAAGATTAGTAGTAAATTTAATGTAGGGACTTTCTAGTATCTTCCCAAAATTTTATCACCCCTTATAAACTAGGATGGGATATTTGAAGCACAATTCGCCCTTATTAAAAAAGGGCTCGCCCTTAAAATAGCCAGGTTTTTTTAAATGTTTTACTACAAAAACATGGGAAGAACAAAATCCAGGTTAGTCCATGAGCTTAAACAACAAAAATCTTATTTTTTTCTCATGACCTGCAGTTTGCATGTTGTGCCTGTATATATATGAGCTTAAAGTAAACAACAAAAATCTTCTTTTGCTCATGACCTGCAGTTTAAATGTCGTGCCAGTATATATATTCCTATAAGAGAAACTGTCCTGATATATACAAGAGAAACTTCTCATGAACAAAAGCGCGCAGTGCACAGTAATGACAGTTTTCAGTAATACATTATTATATGCCAGAGAAGCCATAAGTTAGTTGTGTATTAGTAATTTTACAAGTATGAAATCTCAGAGTACATTACCCTTTTCCAGTTCAAAGCATCAACACAGCAAGGTTGAAACTCCAAAGACACTGAAACCTTCCCAGAATAAGATCTGAACTTTACAAGAAGAAGACCCAAGTTATAAACATTTGTATATATAAATACAGTTAAGGCTTCTTCTGCTTCTTACTCTTCCACCAAGAGTATCTCAAATTCTGAAAACAAAAAAAAATCTCTACTGGTTTTTCTTGGCAATTCGTGTTTTCAATGTCAGCAGTAGACACCAAATTATGGTAGCTACAAGTGCAATAAGTCGACCTCCAGTAAGTCCAATAAGAATAATAATGATAACTAAAGGTATCAGTGGTGAATTCCAACTTGATGTGATCCTTTTACTTATATTACTTGGTTTCAATTCTGTTTCCAATTCAATCTGCGAAAAATCTCCAGAAGTAACTTCATCTTCATCATCTTCTTCTTGTTCATCGCCGTCATCGTCTTCTAATTCCTCTTCATTTTCTTGGTCGTCCAACCTATTTTTTAATCTTTCGTCTTCCTCGTCCACTGCAGATGTCAATAAAAATTCACTCCTGGAATCTAAATAGCTCTCCTCATTAATTTTCTTCTTCTTCTTTTTCTGTGATCCTCTAAGCATTGGCACAAAACATATCTTTAACATCTTTGAATTGAATTTAACACTAGTCTTCTTCTTCGACCCTTTGGCATTTGAATCTTCTTCGACCAGCTCTCCATCGTTCTTGGTTACTAACTTTTTCTTTTGATCTGATTCTGAAAAACCCCACCTACACCCACAACGAAGTGAATCAAAACCGAGTTCAATCTGAATTTCTTCTTGTTTTGTATTAGCTTCATTCTTGGCGATTATCAAAGCTCCACTTTCATTCTTAGCACTATTATCCGCAATTATCAAAGCTTTACTTTCATTCTTAGCACTATTCTCATTCTCAATGCGTATTTGATCACCCTTTTCCACTTCGATCACACCTAAATTCTCATCAACTAAACTCTCCTGTCCTTCAATTGAACCACTATCATTCTTTATCAAAATATCAACTTCCTCATCTAATTCGGGTTGAGCAGAATTCAAAACACTCTCAACAACAGAATTTAAATTATCTTTCGAATCTTGACATGGTCTCAAGAAAGAAATCAAAAACTTACCACCAATTTCAAATAACATTAGAAGGAAAGCTGCAATTGTGATCAACAACGCAATCTTCTGTGTTCCAAACCCTAGACTTAATATCAATAACAGCCGAAACATAAACAGAAAAATCTTTTTTCTTGGTTGACTGGTAGTTGATATGATCTCGTCAATCTTTTCACCGTCATTACACGAAGAAGAAGACACGTGGTTTCTAATCAGAGTCCTAATACTAGAAGGCGATGCAGGAACCATTAACATTGTTGTTGAATTCAATGAGGAAGATGAAGAAGTAGAGGAAGGAGGAAGAACATCAGAATTAAGAACAACAGAAGAAGAATCAACAAATAACTTTTTGTTGTTTTTCTTTGAAGGTTTTTTCAATCGATCTCGATTTTTGATCATTAAATCTACCAGAGAAGTTGGAAAACCTGTTTCAACGACAAGAGATGATTTAGATGACGATGATTTAAGATCTGAAACGAATCGTGAAACTCGACCGATCTTTGATTTCTTCCACGGAAGAGGCATGATTAATTTTTTTAATTGAATCTTATGGTATTTATACTCGTTTCAATTAATGAATCAATCAATACCCCTTCCTTTTTTCTCTTCTTTCTTTTATATACGATCTGATCGAGCTCAGGAAGGAATTTTCAGGGAGATAATAGGATATGGAATCCGAAACCGATATGGAAAAGGTTTTTTGAAAAGGGTAGATATGGAAATATAATGTGAATTTAATGAGGGAAACATAATTAGTTTCGAAATTAAATGCTGTGCTTTATTTTTTTTTTTAAATCCTTACCCAACACGGTTTTTCCTTTGAAACACCCAACACGGTTTGAATACAAGTCCAACAGAAATGAATTTTGATGGTTAATTTCTTGCTAAATATACATTTTCATGTGACAAGAATAACCTCAGAATAAGAGAGGAGTGGAATGAACTGGAAATTTCAGTAATAACTCGACAAGGACAAATGTTGACCGGATCACAAGGATAACGTGTTCATGCAAAATGTTCTATCATTCTTCGCAGTACAGATGTATAAAAGGAGAAAAAGCAGAAGATATTTTCCCAACGTCTTTTTCCGAGACAGTCAGGTTCGTGTGAAAAATGCTA
>JAJJMA010249816.1:0-10428 GCA_023529015.1 Papaver nudicaule
TCGGCCTCAAAAAGGGAACTATTGTGGAGGCCGAATGTTTATTCGGCCTCTAAAAGAAAACTATCGTGGGGGCCGAATGTACATTCGGCCCCTAATATGAAACTATAGTGAGGGCCGAATGTGGAGCACAGGAGTTTGAAACATTTGATTACCTATATTCGTTGTAAACAGACTTACAAACACAACGATTGTATATAATCGGCCAACACTGGATATTGTATTAACCGATTATTATCCTGAAATACACTAACTACTATCACATGGTTATGGAACAAAATAGGAAGCATCAATATATGAACAAACATAACAAACATACATTCATAACCAGAAATTCAACGATTTAAGTCAACCATACATTCATAACCAGAAGTTCACCATCATAGATGTCGATAACATAAAATAAACTAGAACACACAATACCAAAACACATAATAAAACTCAACCAGTGAAACCAGTTCCAAACCCTGTTCGACTGCGGATTAGTTCCCAGCTCGGTCCGCCATTGGCCTCAACAAGTGGACGGAGACGTGCAACTTCAACACAAAGTGTACAACCACAAGGGATAACATCCACAACCTCACCAACCCTCTTTGTTTTAAGATTACGAGGTGCTTGCGCTTGCCATTCATCATGATCGACAAATCTTTCGACTTGGGGAGGAAGAAAATCCCGATAATCCCTACGCAGGCCAGGAGAATTTTCCCCACGCAAATGTCGTGGTCGTGGAAGAAGAGGATCAATGTGTTCATCCCTTTGACGTCGTGTTTCAATCACGCGTGGATCATCCTCACGAATTGGTGCTGGAGGTTCATGGTAAAGCACAAGTGCAAGGTTCGATTCATCTTCACGAATTGGTGGTGGGGGAGGGCGGTCAATGAGTTCGTTCCTTTGACGTCGTGTCTCAATCACAAGTGCATGATCAGGGCGCATTGGTAGTGGGGGAGGTTGATAAATCACAAGAGCAAGGTTCGATTCATCTTCGCGAATTGGTGTTGGTTGACCACTTGATTCTGGTAGATAATGATCTCTAGTATCTTCGTGAATGGTTTGTAAGGGATCCACATCTTCGGCGGTTGTTTCAATACCACCCGGAAGATATTACATTCGAAATCAACAGCCTACATTCGGCCTCTATTGGTAATTAGGTTAGCAGCCGAATCCAGATTCGGCTTCTAAAGTTTAGAGGCCGAATGTGGCTATATATTTCGAAAAAAACAACATTCGGCCCCTATTATGGCAGCCGAACTGTTCTTCGTCTTGAACATTCGGCTGCCATAATAGGGGCCGAATATGGCGCTGGTGAGACATAAAAGTCTCACCTTTAGCTCGATTTCGGCCATAAAACATGATTTTGAAGCATACCTGTGTATTTGAAGCAATGGGTTCATCATATAAGTGCTCATCTTCAGGATTTGGGACAAAAAAATCATCGAAATCGTTGTTTTCTTGAGTTTCCGGTAAAACGTTTCGTGACGATGAAGATTCTCCCATAACCGGATTTCTCGCAACGATCATCGTATGTTTGTTACGATGAGGTTCATCAATGTTATCCCCCCCAAACATTTCACAAAACACACAAACAAAACAACAATCACACCAAAAAACCAATTTTTTTTTCTTTTTTTTCCCTCTTTTTCTTCCCCTCTCCACACAAAAATCTCCCCAAAATTCTGATTTTCTCTCACCTAAATTATCTAAAAACTTAAGTGTATACTTAACTCTAATCTTATTATTAACTCTAATCTTATTATTAACTCTAATCATGTGAGGGGTAGTTTAGTATTTAAAAAAGTTGGAAAACTAAAGGGGTGTCAAAAATTACTAGGGGGAGTGACGTCGGGAGGGCTTGCATACTTTGGGAAGGGCTCAAAGCATGTTTCAGTTAAATTCGTCATTTATTTTTATTTTTTATTTTTTTTTAAGGGAAGATCATATGCTTATGATATATTCATTAAATACAGGTTAGTACAACATTAACTCATGACCATGACAGGATTTGGACTTGGCATACTACTAAAAGTCATGAACAAGTCATGCCATTCATACCTATAAATCATTAAAAAAAAGACACCTTCAAATTGGGTTTCTGCCTATCTAATTGAACAACTAAGAAAAAAGTTGTGTTATAAAACTTAGACGGATGGAGTATACTATTAGAAACTCAGTAGGTAAATTTGCGCAATTACTATACTAGGAAACCTAAATTGCCCATCGGCATGGTAGAGCAAATATTCTTGTTCCGATTTTGTTTTTTTTTTTCTTTACTAAAACTAAATCATACACTAAAAGCTCTAAGTTGTAAAAGCCCCCACGTCGCGCGGTGATAATACCACAACTTCCTATTGGCCGAGAAAGGGAGTTTGGGAGGGAGGCATTGTAAGAAGGACACTTGGCCTCTTTTGATTGGTTCACACAAAATTACACTTTGTTTACACTTCTTACAAATCTCACCCACATTGGTGACGCATACCTACTTTAACTAACTAAGTTTTAGACCAATTAATATTTGCCATGTGTGTTTTGAATTAACGCCGTTAAAAAAAAGGTTACCCACTTTAAATTCAACCCCTGTTTGGTCTTTTCGCATGCCCTTCAAGACCTGTTTTTGTCTTTTCGTCCAAAATAAGATTTCTCCACTGTCTTATAAAAGAATTCCCCTACTTCCCGGATTTTTTTTGATTTTGGGAATACCCAATCCCACCGCAAGTTCAATCACTTTACACAGACCCTAGCTCGATTCTTTGCACCTTTTCATTATTTTTTTTCCTTTCGATTCTTCTCGATATAGTACCCTCTAACTGGTTGCAAGGTGAGGCCATATAAAAGCAAATTCTCCTTTCCGCTGAAGCAGAAACCTAAGCTATATTTTTTTCCCCTCAATTCTTTTGATTCTTCGGTTCAAGTTTACGCGCCTTCTTTGATTGTTGAGAATCAACAACAAAATTGATGGTCAGTTTATCATAGACTTGGATTATTTTATTTGGAGAAGTCCACGGTATCTCTTTCATTAATTTTTGTTGAGAAATTATTGTTTGGTGTACTTGATCAATCGCAATATTGATGCTGGGCTTATCTTGGTTTCTGAACGTTGTTTGTTGGAGTTTTTTTTGCTTATGATTTGTTATGTTCTTAGTTCATCAGGTGAGAAGAGGGTAGTTTGGAATTTATCCGATATCTGATATAATTATTGATTGTGGTGGTTGTGATGCCCTCTCCCTGTATATTGTTTGGGTTTCCTGGGTTTACTGCCCATTCTCATGGTTTCGTATAACAATCCAACCATGTTATTTCATCGTTAGTGGTAAGCACCCCGTTCATTATTTATTCACATGTGATTTCCCTGCTCCCACAAAAAAGCTGGCTAGATTTTTTGGTTCGTAATGTTTGGTTTGGATACTTGGTGTCTAGGGAAAAGGAAATTGCAGTTGCTCTTGGGAGCTTAGTATTACATTGTGGCTTAATGGCAGGTCATTGGGTCGTCGGACTGGATGTTTCAACCGCTATGGTTTGTGTACATTGTACATTTGTATGCACGGGCATGGAGAAGGTCATCATCAGGGTATGAATAACAACTACTCTGCTGCGTTTTTCTAGCGTTTGTTTCCATCCATCGTTTGTTGTTAGCTTCGTAATACCAAAATGTTCATTTGCTTGCCTCTTTACACTTGCAGATATTAAGGAGGTGACAACACGGACCAACGGAGAAGATGGCAAGCTAATTATGTTACCTTGATATAAGATAGCAGGGAGAGCTATTTTTTTAATATTTGGTAGACCAAACATGTGTCGTGAAAGCCTTTATACCTTTGCATTTTCGTTCACTTGAGTAAGCCATGCAGTGGTGTTTGTTTCCGTCTTTTTTCGGTGTGAAGGAAGGATGGTGTTGTTGCACGATCTACCTCAAGTGAATGCGGTTCAATGGGATTTTCAGCAGCAATATTGCGGGGTTCCTTAACACTCTAGATAGAAGAGCCTTTGCCATGGATTTGATATACAAATACAAGTACAATATTATTTGATTTCAAAAAAACAAGTACAATATTATTTATATAAATTCCATCATCCAGCCTAGATATATCCATGCCATATATCTAATCCACAATTAGGGTGAAAAACACTATACTTGAACGTCCCATTCCCCAAATATAACGCGAGTGTTTAATAAAATCATTTTAAGTTTTCATTATTCACTGCTAATCAAATTTTCAAAGATTGCGAATTGGGTTTTGTAGGATGGAAAAGAAATTGAGGCTGATAACATTAGATGATGTGATGTTTATGACTTATATTGGTGTTGGTCATATTTTTCTCTAATACTATTTTTGAAAGCAACCGGTGAGTGCTTATGATATGGAAAAGGATAGCTCATGACTGAGAATGCCGACATGGGGGGATTTAATACATTCATTGCAGGTAAAATGTTTTCGTCCAATCTCAGGTTTCTTATTTGTGTCTAAAATTTTGGTACATGTAGGTGTTTCAGAAATTTGTATTGTTCAAGTGCATTGTAGTGTGCTTTCATGAGGACCCTATATTTGGTCAGATAAAAGATAGGTAGAAAAACAATTCTTTTTTTTTTATACGTCCAGGGATTCGATCCCGGGTCTCCCCTGGGGGGAGACCGATGAGGAACCACTGGGCTAATCCCAGGTCCTCAGGTAGAAAAACAATTCAGTAAGGTTGATTAGCTCCCATCCAGGTAAAACATCATTAACTCCTGGGGATGGGGTCAAAACTGCAAAAAACTGTCTTGATCTTGCACACCATTTTCTATCCCCGTTTAACAATTCGTTTGTACTTTAGGTTGGTTCTCAAGGAGGGATTTTTGGGGAATGTTTGACGTGGACTGTGCATTAGCCATAGTTTTTGCCCCTTTGCCTGGAGGTGTAGAAACTGAAGCTGTGATACAAGAAGTGCATCATAATGTTGTGGGTGCTCATAGGTGAGATGTATTTCCTAATCTTATGGAAAAAGCACATAAACCCAATTGGTATACATCTATATCCTGACTTCCAAAACACAGCTAGAAATGAGTAGAGCTGCAAGGTAGTTCAGTTTACTTAAGTTTAACAAGTTGTCTACGTTTTGAGCACACAACCTCAGCACTATCTACTTACTAATCTAAACTATGGATCTGTGGCGCAATGGTGGCGCATCTGACTCCACGTCAGAAGGTTACGTGTTTGATTCAAGTTAGGTCCAATTGCCAGTATTTAATTAACCGTGCTCTGTAAATATTGATGTGATAAATTTTTTAACCGAGTCTCTTTTCTTGCATTATACCTACGTGTTGAATACAAAAAACAACTTCAGTTCAGACCAAAATAAAAAATTATACCGATGCGTTCATGTTTCAAAATCCACTTTATCGTTATTCTCTTATTCTTAAAGTTTTATAGAACCTGTTTTTTACTGTTCTTGGATGATGTTTCCTCTTTGACATTCATGACTTGGTTAAACCTGTTTCAGTTGCAGCATTGTCTCTTCAAGCTTTAGATAATCCAAGCAGAAGGCGTACCCGTCCTCTTATATCTGTTAGCTAGGCTTGGCTAGGTAAAATAGTTTTAGGACTAGACCAGTGGGGTTGTTGGTACTTGGAAAACAATGACATTTCTGATTTAGGCTTCAGGACAAATACTTTGTCACGTTTCTAAAGAACCATTGTTAGAGTGATGACGGTGATGACTGTATTTCCATGAGAAGTATGGGACCAGGAGTAAGGAAGAAAGGCTAAACTGACTGTGTGGTCACCACATTCTTGGGCAATGACCCAAATACCAGTGCAGACACGGCCTTGGAAAATCCAGTAAGCAATCCAAGAAGGGTAAGAGAGTGGAGTGGTTAAGAGAGGAATCAAAGTGGTGATGGAAAAATACAGGAGAGAAACGATGATAAAGACATAAACGACGTAGGAGAATGACAGGAGAATAAAGCGTTTAAAACAGTGAGAAATTGCCGTTTTTGATTTGGCGTACAGTAAAAGGAGGCTTTGAATGGGGTATTTATTCATCTTCATTTTCGAAAACCACGGATTATTATGACCAAAGGAAAAAGCTGCCCGATGCGTAGCACGGGCCCAAGACTAGTTTCATTAATTACAAAAAGTAATTACAAAAAATAGCTCCAAAAAGAGTAAAAGAAAAAATCAGCAAAAGAAAAAAACAAGCCGAAATGGATAACAACTCCCAAGCCCAGAAACAAAGATACTATGTATTGGATTCTGCTATTGAACTCTCCGGCCTTAACTTCCCTTCGCCACCAGGAATTTGATGATGACCACGACGCAAAAGAAACAAGTGGACGACAACAGCGGTGGTGATCGATCGCGAACAAAAAAACAGTAATTCTTCTCTTCCGCATGATATTATTTTATATGAGATACTTACTAGAATACCAATTCATAGTTTGGGGAAACTTAGATGTGTATGCAAGTCATGGTCTACTTTAATCATTAAGGATCCTGTGTGTATCTCTTTACATTCGAGTCGAAACTACAATCCTGGATTCGTCATGGTCTAGTTTGATGTTTTAATGTTAATAGAGAGACATTCCACACAACAAAATTCCCCAAGGAAGCTTCAAAAGTATCTACTGTACATGAGATGGGAGGAACAATCGGCTACATGGATCATCTCTCCGACACGAAATTGAAATTATGGGGTTTGAAGAATAATACTAACACTCAATAGCAACAATATGAGTGGATAGAGAAGTGCAGTTTTGATAGACCACCACTCTTCACCGATTCTTTCTGGTGGGGTTTTGGTTGTATGGCAATAGTTATACATATCCTAAACTTAAGATGATATATATACTATTCTTTTCATGATAGGGATGAGGACCATCAATACTCTTATTTCAAGGTCAACTGCTACGATGTGGTGAAGACTATTTTTGAGGCGCCATGTGATGCAGGGGTTGCTTGGTTCTGGCATGTCAACTCCTCGTTGTCGATAGGAAATAAATAGAGCAACTGGTTCGTCACTCATATGGCTTATTTTCAGTATGAATGCGGATACAAGATTGCATTGGCAGACAGGCAATTGATGTATGTGGCTATTAAACATAGAAACATAATTCAAGTGCAAAAAAATTCAACGTGGTTGCAGTGGATTGATAATAATGTACGGACTAAAATTCTCTGAAACATTTACAAAGAAAGGTGATTCAGGGGCTTCAAGAAAAATTGAAGCCCTCGGAAAACAGGTTCCCCGAAGTAATTTTGCTCTCCCCCTATGTAATTTTTTTTAATACCAAAACTACCCTTTTATGTTTTGATAATCTGTGATTAACCAAATTGATAATCAGTGATTAACCAAAAGTATGATTAACAGACTTAAAAAAAAACTTAATCAAGAACTGAAAATTGAAATCAAGTGAAGAAGAAGAAGAAGAAGAGAGAAAAAAAAAACCTAACTTTTTTTCTAAAAAACCCAAACTTGATTCACTCAACCAAAATGAGTGAATCAAGCGTCGAAATGGAGCTAGAAGTATCTCATTCCATTGAGGCTAACTTCATTGAAAAACTAGGTCACATTCACTCCATGAAAATCAAAATTCGTGAACCAGAAGTACTTACGGCTGACATCTGAAGAACAGCTAGCCGTAAGTTAGCCTGCCATTAAAGCTTCAGATGCAAGACGTAAGTCCATCTTAGTGGCCGTAACTTACTTACGGCTAATACCGATACTTGGCTTATCAGCCGTAAGTTCATTTATACCAAAATTTTTGTGTCGCAAAGTTACCAGCCGTAAGTAGAAGTTAACAGCCGTAAGTTTACTTACGGCTGAACTTGTATTTGGTTTAGTAGCCGTAACTTGACTTACGTCTGGGAAAGTGTAGCCGTAACTTGACTTACGGCTGGTACCAGGGTATTTTCAGTAGCCGTAACTACTCCTGTAACTATAAAACAATGCTAATTTTTAACATACATAGATGCCTTACACCTATCAAACCCAAGTCATAACATAAGTAAACACCCAAGTTTCCCAATATAACAAAACCACACATTCATCCATAAACAAAAGCATACCTAATATCCAAACAAGCTAAAATTAATTCCAGATTCATAACATAAGTTTTTCACTCATAATGGGCATAAGTTTTTCACTTATGAGCATGTTTTTTGCCTTTTCCAGCAACACCTTTTGCTCCAGCTCTACCCCCACGAGTGCGAGGACCATCACCACGACTACCTCTTGGTTCACCAATGTGAGGACCACCACCTCGAGTTCGACGTTCTTCAATAACCTCCTCTTCATCAATATATTCTTCTTCATCCGATACTGGAGGAGGCTGCCGAGAAGATGAGGATTCACGCGGCCTCTTGGTACCTCTCTCGAAGCATTCAAAAGCGCATCTCCTTGGGGTCCAAGGTCATGAATACCTTGGATTTGGTTCTTGAGAACTTCCTGTTTACTTACACTCAAAGATTTGCCACTGGAGATGTGGGCGCACATGCTCGTTACCAACATTTGCACTCGTTTTTGCTGCAAATAACATAAGTAGGATTAGTTTAAGACCAATGAATCATAACTATGATGAATTTATAGTGTGCTTACCCCAATTTTGGCCATTTTACCCAACAACTCCAACGATTCTTCCCCTTCCCTTCAATGGCCTTCTTGAGTTTGGCTTTCTCTTGTTCGATGATGCGGATTGCTTCTGGATCGCGGTTGATCACATAAGGATGACCCCACTTGTAGAACCATGGCAAATAATCTGGGGTGGCATCTTTTGTGCCCAATGCAGGAATCAGCTCGCCCATTGGGATGTGGTATTGTGGTTGGTGACGATTGTTCCATACGTCCGTTGATGGAGTTGGAGAATAGACCGTCTTGATGTAGCTGTTATCAATTTTAGTACCATCCTCTATTGGTTGCAATTTGAAGTTCTCATGACGAACAACAGTCTGAACAAAACCAATTTGACGGAGACATCGCCTAGGATTAGTCATGACAAACCCATGAGGATGATAGATAGGCCCATTATAGCTAGCAAGTGGTGAAATCTCACGTTTGTCTTCCCCCGTCTCCGGGTCTATACGCATGTATGGATCAAACACCACTTGGGATGCATCTAAGTCGTCTAATTGTTCCCTCAACCACTCTATCTTCTGATGCTTCTTTCTTAGTTGGTTTTGTTCGAAAGGATACTTCATACCTGTTGGGCGATCGTCATTAGGATCCTCATCATCCTCATCATCCTCATCGTCCTCATCATCCCTATCAACCTCAGGAACCTTGTCCTGCTTCCAGTGTCGGTTCAATCTTGGGCGTATCTTAAGTGTTGGAAAATGGTCATAAAACCATGACTGAAATTGAAAACATAACGTTGGGTTACAAATCAAATGAAGATGAACATAACATATTACGATAAAATGAAGATGGAAAATCAAAAATTACCTGTAAAATACCAATATTTCCAGCAATGTTGCTAGCACCCGCCCTCGAGGCCTTTCTAAGACCGTCTAAAAGGAAGGCAAGGGTTGCCGAACCCCACGAATAGTCGTGGGTGCCCTCAATGGTCCTCAAAAACTGAAGGTAGCCAATATTCACTCGGTTTCCACTCTGGTCGGGGAAGAAAATGGTTCCAAGTTGGTGCAACAAGAAAGCTCTGGCCACCTGCTTAGCCCTCTCATCAGAAAGGTCCATCTTGAGTGTACCCCCAAACTCAGGCCTCAACCTATCAAGCTTTACCTTTCCAACCGTCTTTTTGCATGCGGTTTTTCTTAGGTCTTCCTCAGTCTGTCCTGAAGCAATCCAGAATTCCTCCTCACATTTGTCTTTGTTCCACCCAAGAGTGTCGAAACATAGTTCATGCAGTTTTGGCCAAGCCATCCTTTCAGTGTACCCTTCGCGAACCGCTTTGCCTTCACTTTGGAGGCCGGCAATAGACCACATATCGTCCAAGATGAGAGTCATCTCGCCGAATCCAAAATGAAAGGTGTCGGTTTCAGGACAGTATCTCTCTCTCAAAGCGGCACTGATAATACTGTCATGGACAACTTGAGAATTCTGAATGCCAGGCCACAATGCTGAAGCCTGAACCAGAGCCTTAACCTTTGGTGATTCTTCATTAATGGACCAAATCCCGGCCTTTTGGTGCTTCAAAAGCTGAACTGCATCTTTATGATCCTAAATACAAAACGTTTAAATTTTAGATTTTGAAAGTAAGATTATAGTAAAGTGAGAAAAGTATTATTCATACCACTTGCTTACAAACTTGTGCGGCCCACGAATGCTCGTAACCAATTAACACACTTGGATCCTCCGCCTCACCCCAACGTCTGCCGTCTTCCTTTGGTCGTAAAAACCCGTCCTTTGGAATGTTTTGGTGTCTAGGTCCATCTTTCTTTCTCTCCTTCCTTTCGTTTGGTGGCTGTTGAGACGAGCTAGCTTGTGCTACATGTTGAGACGAGCTTGCCTG
>JAJJMA010249841.1:9049-22423 GCA_023529015.1 Papaver nudicaule
TCTTGGTTATGTGATTAACACAACTCACTGTTGTACGATGAGACTTCGAGTTATTCCTTACTTCGTACCCTATTTGAACTTATCCTATTCCCCTTCTAGGATGTCGACACGTAGCTCGATGTGTTTATGCCCCCACAGTTTGCCTCTTTCCTTATCCAGGAATCGAAGATGCTGGAGAAGAAAACTTCCAGTACACCCTTCCTTCGATACGTGTCCTAGATTTTACTCTTGTAACTGACACACGTCAGATCTAGGTTTCGAAATCGTTGCCCCTTTTCACCTTCCGACCTGATGCGCCGGTTCGCTCTTCTTCACTCTTTAAACTAAACTCTCCCCTCCCTTCTTTATTTCTCCTCTTCTGCAAAATCTTCTTCATTTCCTAAATTTAAATTTGTCATGAATCTTCTTTTGATCTTGCCGCTTTTCTGTTGGTTCCAGTCTTTAATGGTGAGTTTCTTGTTTGTGTCCATTACTGAATCTTCGGAGTTTTCCTTGTTCTTAATTTTGTTAATTGTCTAGGCAACATGAGTTTGAAACTATGCTTGCTGGCTATCAGTGACTTGAGAATCAAGATCAATGAATCTTGACCATGTGATTTCTAAAAGGTCGAAAAGACCCTGGGGTTTCCTAAAGGTTTATGTGAACCGGGAAATATAACCTATGCGTCAAGGCTAAAAAGGTGTGATGCTGAAATGGTGCTTGACCACATGGACTCTCAAGTTCTACACCAAACATACGTAATAAAACTCTAATATGTGTTTCTTGTTTCGAAACCTTAACCAAGGTTTTGTTAAACAAAATCTAGAATTCGAAACCTCACTTTGGTTTCGTTATATGGAAACTTGATTTGGGAACCTTAATTTGGTTCTGGTCATATAATGAACTTTAGATTTCGAAACCTTAATCTGGTTTCTGCCAAACAGTATGTATGTTTCGAAACCTTAAAATGGTTATCTCAGAATGCGTATTTTCGAAGTTCAAACTCTATCATTTTGATTTGTGCTTCAACGAATTAATGAGTTTGATATTCTCAGTTTGAAGTTTGAATTAGTTCATCTTCAATGTACAACTAAGTTGTTTGAGTCATCATCAGAATATGGTTAGTCGCTCTAGTTAGTAGACACATGATTTCTGATCTATATTGTACGTGATTAGATCTTCGTATGATTTTACTACTTAATCAAATGAATATTTGATTATTCATTTGATGTTTTGGTTTGAATTCTTGGATATCATTAACGTGATTATCTACATTGGAATCAAGAATTCAGGAGCTTCAACATTTTGCTATTGCTCGTTTGAATCATGCACTGTACATCCATGGTACATCTTTATGCGTGATTCGGAATGTCTCTTGAACCTACGTGTTCACTTAAGCTTAACACACAAGGCATGTCTATGTCTGTAAGTGTTAGGACATTGTCCGGTCAAACCCACTAGCGTTGGTATGTCAAGCTAGTTGTCAGTTTTAGATGTCAAAACTCAATTCTTGATTTATCCTACTAGAGTTTAGATTTCGGAATTGTGATATATACAAAGTAGTAGAGACCTTGAAGACGAAGACTGTGAAGACAAAGAAGACATCAATTATTCTTCATCGACAAAAGGTTAGTAGGAGTTATGACTTTATGGAAATTCTTCTATTCTACTTTCTCTATTCTTTCGAAATATAGTCGACTACTTTAGTAGTGATAATAACGATTGAGATCGTATTCTTGTCTAACATGGCCTTGTGTCATGACTAGTGTTTGTTCCCACAAATGCTATGAGTACAAGAATGAATGAGATAGATTCGATACCATTTGTCCACTGCAATGGTTTGCTTGCAAATCATTAGTTGGATATGGGTGAATCTAAAGGAGTACTCTTGAGAAAGAGTCCATGGATTACAGCTGAGGACGTACACACGTCTAAATCCTGGCTAAGCCCGCAACTTCCAGCGGAATCCAAGTTTGGCCAAATCTGAATGACGGACGGTTCACGAACCGGTACGCAAACCAGAAACTCGGATTTCTACTGAGTTCCAAAGTGACTGAACATTTCGCGAACCTACGCGAACCTAGATGTCGGTTATTTTGGCTGGTATTCAGATTAAGTGAATATTCTACCAGAATTTCACTTGGGTTAAACTCTGAACTCCTTTATCTCTTAGGTGGACTTGTATATCACGAAATATCTTTTGTGGTTCATCTAACGATCCTCAATGAGTCAATAAGATAAAGATTATCTCAGGTCTGTTGGATTCTATCTTGAAGTGTTTTTGAGCTAACAAAACACTTGGCAGATAAACTTAAAAAGAATTCCAATTGAGATTAATCTCTATTACTTGGTTAGCAAGTTTAGGGTTTCCTTGACTTGTGGGACAAGTAATTGATTGTTTTATTCCAAAGCAACCTATCTTATTGAGTGCTATAAATAGAGGTGTCTACGGACAAATACCGCAAGCATCAAGCATACGTGAAGGTCCTTAGGGAAGTGATCGTAAACTCTTTTCACTTCGGTGAACGCTTGTTGTGGTATAGTCATCCTCTATAGGTTGCAGATCTGGGAACTCCCTACGACTATAAAAGACTTCTCTTGAGAGTTGGGAAGCACAGGTAGGAGATTGAGACCTTATTTGGTTGAAATTGGATTAACCTGTAACCTTGGTAACCTGATCACGTTCTTGTCTATTCCATAGTCCGTCTCTTCTGCTATACAGCTATTCAAGAACTGATACGTTATACACAGGGTTGAAAGGTAGCAACGCACGGCTGCACTCGGTGTTGTAAGACCTAGTTAGCTCCGGTTGTACAAGTTTCTTAACTGATTCTTCGTGTACAACTGAGGTAGAGACAAATTGGGCATAACTTACTCGGTTTGCTTGTCAGCCCTGATTTGTGAAGTAGATTTCCGTATGACCTGGAGCAATCCGAAGGAAGTCAACTTGTGTATGATAAACTGATAGAGGACAGTTAGATCATACGTCAACAATTAGGTTGCAAAGCCAGTATTGCTGACACAAGCCTTTGACATTGGTCAAAACAACTCCTAGGCCTGTAAAGGACGTCAGCTGGGGGAATCAAGTGCGTGACGATCTGTGGGGGATCTAGAGACGTAAGGAGTGCGACAGTAGCCAATTCGCTTGGAGGGCTTGAGTTGGTCTCTGCTACATCCCAGACCGAAGTCTTATAGTAGGCTAACGTTTGTAGTCAGTTTGTACTGGGCGGTGTTCAATCTGGACAAGGTCCCGAGGTTTTTCTACAAGGGAATTTCCTCGCTAAAAAAACGTTCTGGTGTCTTGTGTGCTTTTCCTTTCCGCAATTATATAAACTCTGACATATAATTAAAAGCAAACACAAGAAGTACATTATCCATAACCGTTGAGTTTACTCCAAAGATTCGTCTTTGTCGATTTGATCCCTAGATCACAACTCCGGTTATCTAGGTTTGGATATTGATTTTTGAGATCGTCCAAACCTAACCATAAGACTCACGAGCCCAAACGAAAAGTTGGTTGTATTTCGGTACCCCTCCTTTTTCAGTAAGGATACATTTATGCGGAACGTTAAACCACGTTGGACCTGATCCCACTTCCACTTAGGATCGTTCTGGCCCGTCCAGCAAAGCCTAGGAAGTGATGTCGATATTATTAAAGTTGATGACGACATTTGGAAGTAATAATACCTTAAAGAGATTTTCGAAACAAAAGGACACGTTTCGAATTGAGCTCTTTCCCTGGGAGCATATTTGGTAAGCACGATATTTCGAATTAATGAAATATCCAAATATACCTTATGAATATTATGTGCTTTGTTTACTATTGGCCAAACATTTATTGAAAATATATTTTCATTTATGAATTATATTTTTCTTTAATGTAAAATGCCATAGTATTAGATCTCATTAAATGCTATGAGTCTAAGTGAGGAATTTCGGAACTAATATGGAAATGTACTTTAGTGAATTTCCGAAATTAAGTTAGCCTCATTTCAAAGCTAAGCCTTAGTCAATATAAATAGGAGTGGTATCTCTCCTGAAAGCTTTATCCCTCTACCAAGCTCTTCTTCGGAATTGTTAGCTTGTGTCTGCCGCTTTTCTTTTCAATTACCTTTGAGCTTTTGCTCTCGGTCTAGAATTACGTGAAAGTCTTCTTTAGGGATCGAGAAGCCTAGAAGTACCTCTGCGGGAAACTAGTTTATGTTTTACTAGTCTTCTTTGTATTGTACTTGTGTTCTGTTCTATCACATCTATCAAACCTTGCAATACTTGGGCTTGCCGTTTTTTATTGGAAGGAGGAAGAAAATCCCTTTATCCATTCTAGCTGACAATATGGATGCGAAGCTTGATAGATGAAGAAGCATAAATATGAGTGAAGCTGGCAGGTTAGTGATGGTTAAGCACGTCTTAAACGAAGTTCCAATGCATCATATGACATCGTTCAAATTACCAGACTCAACGATCAGGTGCATCAACTCAAAGCAACAGGTATTCTGGAGAAATAAGAAGTCCAATAGAGGATGCCACCTAATTGCTTGGCCGAAACTCTGCAGACCCAAAGAGCATGGAGGATTAGGCTTTCATGATCTTCATCTATTCAACAGAGCTTTGCTGGCTAACTCAACATGGAGGCTACACTCGGATAATATATCCATACGGGCAAAATCACTATCTGCCAAATATTATCCAGACGGAAATCTAAGTAACCTACCTGACAAGAAGAACTCTACTTGGTCATGGCGTAGTATAAGCTCTGAAGCGCCATTCATTCAGCAGCATTCACTATGGTGCATAGGTAATGGAGCTAAAGTACTCATCTGGAAGCATAAATGGCTCGCAGAGCTGTAGACTCCTCCGCTACCTAAGCACAATGCAGTCAACCATCATCAATACTCTTACGTCAATGAGCTTTTCATTCTAGGAGAAGATAAATGGAATGAACCGCTCATCAGGGAATTATTTGAAGAACCCATAGTTAAGCATATTCTGAATATCTCCATCCACCTGCAATGTGAAGACAGATTAGTCTGGCTTCTAGAGAAGAATGGAAAATTCTTGGTGAAGTCAGCGCATATAGGAAATTGTATGAAGATTCACAAGGTCAGTACACAGTGGAAGCCTGAATGAAGAAGATATTCAAATCTCGAAGCTAAAAAATCTACCTAGAGTAAAGCAATTCATGTGAAAATGCTTAGTTGGTTTTCTCGCCACTTGTGAACGCTTATCAAGGCACCTAAGTCATATCCAGAACATCTGCCCTCTCTGCAACTCTAATCAAGAATCTGGGACTCATGTGTTATTACAGTGTGACAACTCAAGAAGGGTGTGGTTTGCATTATGGGGTTGGCAATATAATAGCAATCTGAGCTTAAGAGAAACAATCTGCAACTGGTTTGAAGGATGGTTTTCCAAGAAAATCGAAGAACATGACTTGATTAACATGGTCATAACACCTTGGTGTCTATGGAATAATAGATGCCAAATAGTTCACCAAAATGTTACGCTGGACACATAGATGCCAAATAGTTCACCAAAATGTTACGCTGGACACTGACAATCTTTATTTGTGCAAGAAGGCAGTGTTAGAACAGCAACATTATGCTACTAGCAAGAATACAAAGAATTTTGCCTTGTCTCGAAAACAAGACAGAACTAATCTGAAATGGATTCCTCCACTTAGAGGAATATATAAAATTAATTGTGATGGATCTTATAGTTAAGTAACTAAAACTGGTGGCATAGGTCTAATCATTCGCGATTTTGCAGGTTTGATGTCGGCAGCGCTATCAACATCTTCATCAAAGCCCTCGATGCCTCCAGAATTTCTCACGGTATGGTGCATGAGCTCGCATGGTCAAGGAAAAACTATTCTACCTTGTGCAACCCCGCTCAAGACCCGCCTGAAGACTACAAAAGGGATGCTGCTATAAAAATCCAGAATCTTTGTGCCACGATGGAGTCAACCTCACTCGAGGATATACCAGTAGGGCGTGTTTTGTCAAACTAATTACACAGGATCGTGGGGAGTCACACGTAGTCACGATTTGGCCGAACATCGTCGTCGTCGGGAAATTAAGTCAAGGTTATGTAACTCATGAATAGATAAAACCCATATCCTACCTATTCTGTATTTTCTCAGGTCAACTTCTCAAGGAGATGATTACGCGTTTCAAATTCTTATTCTAAAATACAACTGTTTTCAAACCCTGATGATTACAAACCTATAAGCATTTGTAGTATCTCTTACAAAATAATATCCAAGATAAAAACAAACAGAATGAAACCCTTACTTTATAAGCTAATTTCTCCATGGAAAACTGCTCATGTCCCTAGGAAAAACACCATTGACAATTAATGTTATAATAACTCATGAAGCAATTGAGCACATGAAGAAAACTAAAGTGTTTTCTGAATCAGAGCTGCACTAGTCAAGTTGACATGGAAAGGGTATTTACTTGGATGAAGTAGAATTTCTTCATCTACATTCTGAAGAAACTTGGATACTCTGATCGGTGTAACCTGGAATCGATGAACTAATACTTTCTTTATCTCAATTTTGTTGAACAGTACTCTAAAAAAAATTGTTTACCCTACAAGAGGCATCAAACAAAGTGATAACTTATCTTCATACATTTATTTACAATATGCATGGAAGGATATAACAAGATGATCAGTTTTGTTGTCAATAACAACCTTATAAAACCTATCTTTTCATCTAAGAACAACCACCCAATATCACACCTTTTCTTTGCAAACGATTGCATCTTGTTCAGCTTAGCCTGGGAAATTTTTGAACCATTTTCAAAAAAATTATTCATTAATATTATTATCCTCTAGCCAAATGGTTTATCTTATTAAATCTAGTATACACTTTAATAAACATTTGAGTGAAGAAACTAAGATTGATATCTACAGCATGATGGGAATGCAGGTTATGCCCCTACAAGAGAACTATCTGGGCATAAACCAATTATTCATAGGAATAGACAGAAGCAAAAGGTTTTCTCAAATTCAAGAAAAAATGCAGATCAAACTTCAACAATTGTATGGTAAGTTGATTAACCAGACTGGCAAAAGTACTCAAATTCAATACGTGGGACATTATCGGTAGAGAGACGGGTATTACAGATGGTATCCGAGCTGACGACGATTCACTTGTCGAGGGTGGGAGAGTATGCTGGACGGGTTAAGTGCCATGTAGATCGTCTCATGAGGGGCAGGGAACGTTGGAGATCTGTGATTGAAAAATATATTCCATAACTAATGACGGCTCCAATTTAAAGGTGGTGGTATTATAATACCCCGATCTGGAATATAAGTAATGATTTGTCCTTTCATAACACCAAGGCCTTTCTAAGCATAATTAACTCAGACGTTGGAAAACAACTCTCAGTGAAGCGGTCTCGGGCAGGAGTAGTCCAAGGATGGTGACCTCTCAGAAAGTTTTTGCTCAATGACCGCACCGGTGCCCATTGAAAAACTCCACACAGCTGGATGACTACAGTGGTTAAGTAAGGACCGTATCGGTGGAGGGACGGGTTTTTACATAGGCGCTCTCTCTAAAATTTTCAAACTTTCGAGAAAATCAACCTTGGTCATCGAACTAGCATTTGCAAAAAAAAACATTGGCCTAAAAACCCTAATATAAATATTCTTTCAAGCTTATCATGATGGCCTAGAACCCCTAAGATAAAACTTCTTTCAAACTCATCATGATGGCCTTTGTCCGTCTGGGCGTGGATGTTCCTATTTGGACATCTTATTTGGACTACTGGATTTGTGTTCTTAATTTCCTGGCGTGGATATTGGCAGGAATTGATTGAAACTTTAGCATGGGCTCATGAACGCACACCTTTAGCTAATTTAATTCGGTGGAGAGATAAACCAGTGGCTCTTTCCATTGTGCAAGCAAGACTGAGTATGATGCTTCATCTATTTCTTTCAAATCCTTTGCATAACCATGCAAAACCGACCTCAAATTTGAAACTCTTATTCCACCGGACACTAAAGTTTTTTTTTGTTTTTTCCTTTCTAAGGATCCATATAATAATGAAAGTTGCTCTTCATGTCACACTTGTCTCCACTTGTCTTGATCAAATGGCATTTCAGGTGCGTCACATACAATGTCAACCAACATGTGCAAATCTAACGGTGTAACCTCTATATACATCATAATGTTTTATAATTAAAGTTTGCGTAACATCTAAAGTCAGCCCAAATTAAAATTTATATATTAATCATAAATAAATTAAATCGGATAAGATAAAAAAAGGTTTACCCTATTTACCACCTACACTTTCACTATTTCCCACCCCTCACAATTCATAAAACTAATCATTTTGAAATTCTAATTTTTTCTATTTACCACCTAAAAAAGTCAAATAGGATTTGATATGACTACCTTCCAAATTTTCTAACCCCAACAATGAATCGATCAAAACCCGAATATTTTTAAACCCTTTTTTTATTTTAATATTGAGATTATTTTTTAGTATGATTAGCATCTAATCAACTGGTGGCGATATAGCGCAAAACCTTGAATGATGGCGTCGTTCACCGTGCACAATATGTTTGGGTCCTTTTTACAGTTCAAATAAACTGCAATTGTGGGCGATGCAGTTCATTGCACTTTGCACACCAAGGAAAAAGCAAAAGTAAAGGCAGGCATAAGAACATGCTGATTAAGAACACTTGAAATTAATTCAAAGCTTTCTTTCTATTAACTGCCATAAATATATATCAAGACACTGGCCTAAAAAGATGACAAACTGAAAATAACAAATGTTAAGTCGATCGTATGTAAATGAACAAACACATGATAAGCACTACAACTTGATGTTCCCATACAATTAAGTTACTCATCTTCATCAGACGATCGAATGCAGCATCAGAATTTGTCTCCTCATCGGCAGGTTCATAGGAATTGCTTAAAACATATGTTTAATACCGAACATGATATGTAAATATGATTTAGTGGCTTTCATAGAAATGGAGGAGAAGTGGTGGTAGACGGTAGAGAAGAAGAGAGGAGGCGGTGGAGGAATTTTTTTTTTAGGTTTTTAAGTTTTTTAGTAGTAGGGTGGAATTATTTTTGGGTGGAAAGAAAAGTCAAGGGGTGGCAAATAGAAGTTTTAGAATATTTAGGAGGTGGTAATAATTAGAAAAATCATGGGTAGGATTTTAGGGAGGTGGGAAATAGTGAGAGTGTAGGTGGTAAATACGATTGTAGATGGTGAAAAATGAGAGAGGGACAAGATTGTCAAAACACTCTCGAAACCATGTCTTATTAAAGGCAATCGCCTATTCAGGCTCATCTCTATAGCTCAGAGTGCAACCCATTCCATGAGCCGAATAAACTCTCTATGAGCTCTCTCTTATAACTCCGGTGGGGAGGGTAACATCATAGAGCAGTACTAATAATCTCACCAACATATTAAACCCATTGATCTGCTCAGAGCCAGGTCGCTCAATGGTACATGGTGAAGAATCAACAGAGACGCATCCTCATGGATTTCCTCTTAATACGACTCAACATACGAGTCTTAATGCAAACCTCGGAAATATTGAAGCTCCAGGCCGGTCCGGAGCCCTCTGAGAGGCATACATCAGCCTAAGCAGGCCTAAGCGGACCTAATCCCAAGTTCAGGATGGTCTAGCATACCATGGATAAACACGCCATGACCTCAAGTGTGTTGTAGCATAAGCACTCACACCACGACTAAGGCACAGGCTGCCCCAAAGTCAATCTTGGCCAGATGCCAAAGCCATAAACGCCACATAGCATGGCACCACAAACCATGAGCCACCATGGATCCACAAAAATCAGCCTTGGCCAAGAGGCCAAGGCCATGGCGTAAGGCGCCACAAACCTACTTAGCCTTGGCCAAAGGCCAAGGCCGTAACGAAGAATATAGCCGCAAACAGGCTGCCTTGGCCATAGGCCAAGGCCGTGGCGCCATAACCCATGGCGCCACAACAAGTAGGCCTTGGCCAAAGGCCAAGACCGTGGCGCCATAGATCATGGCGCCACAACAAGATGGCCTTGGCCAAAGGCCAAGGCCGTGGCGCCATGAGCCATGGCGCCACCATAACTAGCGCAAAAGCGCGTCCCCAAATTGGCCTTGGCCAAAGACCAAGGCCGTAGCCTCCTGGGCTATGGCGCTAAACACTCACGGCCTTGGCCAACAGCCAAGGCCACTCCTATATTCGTGTCCCGGAGGCACTACACTCATGTTGGTCACGACCATTAGTCGTACAACTCTACTCTACTCAACTCAACTACGCAATATCCGCGTATCACTCACTCGAGACATCAAAACATCACACGGGGGGATAACTTTAGGGATATTGGTCTGGCGGTCTACGGCAGTTGAAAGAAACTGATGGAGATAGTGGACAGTTACGAGAAGATGGCACGAGTGGGCATGTTCTACACGACTCAGGCAGTTATAGAAACCAACTCATGTCCTCCACTCCCCCACTCTTCCACGACTTCCACCTTCTATGTCGAGAGATCAGGGTGAGTTCAACGCTATAAATAGAGGCTTCTTCTATCTTCCAAGGCAGAACGGCAGGAACGTTCAGAACACCTAGAACACACAAAACAGAAACAACCAGAACATCAGAGCCTCAGAGAAAACACCTGAGAATCGAAACACGTTTCTAGCCTTGGAGATTTCCAGTCGACTTCACGACGGAGATCTTGAACTCTTACACCCAAAACACATCCTCAACCTGATCTCAAGTTTCTTCGCTGTTTCCCTCCCTAGACCAACCTCTATCCTCTCTGTGACCAAAGCAAGACGGGAACGACCATCCTTGGTTTAGGCTTGTCTTGTTCGACTTTGATCTCCGAGCACTACTGTTGATGGTGGTTTTTGGCGACGAGGTCACATGAGTAATTTCGCATCAATCTCTGGCGTCCTGGAATAGCGCGAGATAAGGTATGAATTTATTTTTATAGTAGGGATAAGATATTTGGCTGATATTAGCCATATTTTGATATCTCGCGACCCTAGCCTAGTAGCATGGTCCATATCCCTGACCTACGTATTAAAATACCTATGCATGCGCATTAGCCTAGCTCATGCTCGAGCCAAAACCCTAGGAGTACACGGTTGGCCACACCTAGCCTTGGCCTTGGCCAAGCCTAATACTTGGCCACGTCCTGTCCTTGGCCGCGTCCAATCTTTGGCCAAGCCTAATACTTGGCCACGTCCAATCTTTGGCCAAGCCTAATACTTGGCCACGCCCTATCTTTGGCCAAGCCTAATACTTGGCCACGCCCTATCTTTGGCCAAGCCTAATACTTGGCCACGCCTATACTTTGGCCACGCCTAAACTTTGGGTACCCATAGCGTTGGCCTCGCCTCATCTTTGGAGGCCCACGATTCTCCCCTGCCTTAGTTTTTGGATATTCATTATCTTTAGCTTGCCTTAATATTTGGATGCCCATTGCATCACCCTTGGCCAAACTCTTGGGGGTCCAAGATTATGCCTTGGCCAAATATTGGAGGCCTCATAATCATGCTTAGCCTAATTTATGGGGGGCCTTATAGTTGGCTCTCGCCTAATTTGTGGGGGTCTTATTGTTTTCCCTCGCTTGAACTTATGGAGGCCCATGATTGTCCTCTTCTCCTCACGGCTAGCCTTGCCTCCTTTGAGCTAGGGTTTACCTCTTCCTAGCCTCCCCCTACTTATGGGCCTCACTGATCCAAATCCTAGAGGATTATGGATCTTATTTAGTCCATAATACTCTAGCTTCCTAATCAAATTCGGAAATCTGGCAGTTCAGCTCACGTATTTCTTCATGGCGTGATTTTTAGAGCCCAATCCGTAAGGAATTAGAAGATGCTTCCTTCACGAAATATTTTCCTCTGTGAATTTTCTATAACATACTAAAAATTCAGATTTTTATCTATTATAGGCTGTCCTGGGCGATTTTACTAATGGACAACATGCAAACTGTCCAGAAATCCGAAAATAACATAAATGTTGTGGCTCATCCTTTACGCCTTATGCCTAACTTCTTAATAAGATTATTATACCATGCAATATGGCTTATTATGATTATTGTGGCCTATCTTTAGGTCTTATATTGGCAATGCTTATGCATTCTTGATGATGGCTACGCCATGATAGCATCATTCGTCTGTTTTTTCCTGATTATGGACTTGCTTCTATAAATCAGTGCTATAATTCTTAATCATGGCTCATGGCTATGACTTATATTATTTTGGACATTCATATGTCTTTATTATTCAGGGAATTGGTGCATTACATGCCACAAACCAATTTCCCTTATTTATGGCAAGACGAAAGTCGTATTTATTTGACTATTGCCGCAGAGAGTTGCTGAAATCCTCTCGGTCTAAATGGCGATTGCATAGCTCAATCCTTAGACTTATCTTATCTTATCTAATGGCGGTTGCTAGCTCAACCCTTAGATTCATTTTATCTTATCTAACGGCGGTTGCTAGCTCAACCCTTAGATTTATTCCATTAGGTTTAAATGGCGATTGCCCGGCTCAATCCTTAAACCTAATCTTAAAGAGATATTCAAAGCTTATCGCTTAAATCTCTATCTTATCGCAAAGTCCTAAGCTTATCAGTAATTGATACGACTTGCACCTAGTCAGCTTTGACTTAACAAATAACAAATCTTTAACAAATCTTACGAGAATCAAGTAAGTTACATGGGGGGATATTCTTTTAGGGTTTTGGTTTGGCGGTCTACGGCACGTGTGATTGCAACGGCACAATCACTTAACGGGAAAGATAACTAAGTCGTGTGAACGTTGCTGAGAAGATGGGATAAGGTAGTGGGTTGTTAGTCTTCCCTAATATTAGGCGCAAGACTCTTAACAACTGACCCCACTCTTTCCTCACTCCCACTCTTCCACTACTTCCACTTCTTACGAGATCAGTTGAGAATATATTGCTATAAATAGGTCACTCGACCAGTTGGAAAATATATCAATCCAATCTCATTCCCATCCAACACGTTCAGTGCAAGTTCAATCAAGTCTATCTTATCGATAATTGATTAACTCTTCTCATTCAGCATTTATTATCTAGTGAGAACTGAATATTCATCCTTATCTAGCAATATTTATCTCAATATCACAGAAAATCATAGCAATTCTCTGATCTCATCTTTCTCTGCTTCCCTCCCTAAACCAACCCTAAAATCCTCTTCTTGTAACTGAAGCAATACTCGAACGGCCATTTCTTGGTTTAGGCGAGTCTTGTTCGATCTTGACCTCTCGAATTCATCACAATCTTTTATTACATCATCACACTTCATACTTTACCCCTCAGATTCCTTTATTTGTTTTATACCTAAAACAACTACGAAAATACCCAGAGACGGTACATTGTTTTTGCAGGTAAAAA
>JAJJMA010249854.1:0-34587 GCA_023529015.1 Papaver nudicaule
GTACATTGTTTTTCCAGGTAAAAACACCTCTATACGGAACTGAATCTAGGTTCTAGGTGCTATAAAGACAGTTTTCCATTGCACTAGAAGAAATTGCTATCAATACAACATTTTTCTCTAACCTCAAATATACAAGACTAACATATACGTGTAATACAAGATAATTTCCCCCCCCCTAAGATATGGGGTCATAGGCCGTCGCCTAGCTCGCCTAAGCGACGGCCCTAGCCGTCGCCTAGCTTGCTTATGCTCAGCGACAACCTTGTTCACATGTACATGATCGATGATTCAAATAACTTCTAGCCAACCACGAAAACCAGAAGCATAACGCTTACACAACCAACAAGTTTACTGTAAAACATTATTGTACCTCATGATGTTCACACACTAGATAATCATCACCATTTGTAAGAAAACCCATGATGCATGGAACTATAAGCAATAAGCATCGCTTAAGCAGCATATCAAGGTATACAAATTTTACCTCTCATAACATTAGCGGAAGCATACAGATTGGGCTCACAGTTTCTTTCTTTTTTACACGAACAAATCGATATAAATGTAAATAGAGAAGAAAATACGAGAAACAAATGATATTATTAATCGCTGAAACTTAATTATCCAGTTTTCTACTCTATTTTAATTAACAACATTCTTTCTACCATAATTATGATATCAAATGCACAATTTGACATAAAGAGAGCATTAAAAGATGCACTCAGTTTCAATGCAGGAGTACATTCTAAATACTTATTCCTCGACTATTCATTGATGATAAATGACGCCCAATATATAGGCCGCAATGTACAAGATTTGTCCTACTTAAACGCATGACGCATCAACAAACTAAACACTCAATACCATCCCTCAATCCACATTGAACGGGAGCGTTACCTACATTTCTATTGGTTGGGTGAGAACAATTTGGAACGTGATTGGCCGGACATTTTAGAATCTTGGTTCTGATTGGCTGGACATTTTCGGACGTTGAGGTGTTTTAAAATCTCTAAGATCGATGGATGTGAATCAATAGAATTCGCTCACCCACGTGGGTAACTAAGGTTTTGATTGTGATTGGTCGAGAATTTGATTTTATTTGTTACACTCCGTTTACGCATTTTTTAAAATCTTACACCGTCGGAGTTAGGGTTCACTTAAAATCTTACACCGTCCATGTGTTGGTATAAAATCTGCATAGAGACTTTACACCAAATAACCATGAAGTTCTTACAACATACTATGGATTTTTATACGTTACTTAAAGCCTAGATGACTACGAGATTAAACAGAATGTATCGAAAGACAAGTTCATATGCAAATAATCAATAGAAGAATCTAATAATTAAAATGGTAATTTCTGGTGATATAATACATGGGAATTATGCTCCAAAGACCCGGGGAGATACTAACCTAATCCCACTCACACGCCTTCGGCTACACAAAAATTCCAACCCCTACAATGGATCTCGAGCTCGCCTTATATAGAGAGTCGAGGGTAGATTATAGTTAATAAGACAAACTAGACAATCGTGGTGGTGTCAGACTTTGTCGAGTAAGTCGGTTTCCTTTCGAGATGTCTACGGGATCCTTGTTGTCCTCGGCACCTTCCCTTCGACACGTACATTATTGCCTCAAGGCCCCTTTTTCCCTGCTAAGTATCCAACTCCTGGTTGCTCTTTCGACATCTATTCTGCTATTATGCCATCATTGCCATGGGATTCTGTCTATAACTCAGGACTTATCTTCCCTTATCGAGAGCTTGTCGAGCGCCTTGTGTAGCTTTCACCCCCTACAGTTTGCCTCTTTCCTTTCCTAGTATCGAAGATGCTCGGGAGGGAAATTCTGCTTCGGTACCGTCTTCGTGACACGTGCCCCATTATGCCCTTGAAGTGACGTTACCATGATACGTTCTGCATGTTCCCGAGATTCTAGCTACCTTTTGACCTTCCGACCGGTAGCGCCGGTTCCCCTCTACTATTTAAGTTTTATTTTCTCTCTCTAAAAAACTTTAGCCCTTTCGTACTCTTCTTCCTCAGCTCCGGTTTACTTGTTCTTCCGAAAACCCTAAATTCTATCTCCTGACCAAACACTCTTCCAGCAAAATTCTTTGTCACCCCGTGTTTTACTTCGCCTATCACCCTGTAAAGGTGAGTCCTTTTCTTCTACTACTTTCCAGGCCTTCAATCTCTCCCACCTCTGCAACTTCTGGTGTCGGCAACATCCTTACTTATCTCCGTCGTACTTTCTTTCCTTTCCCATGGCTTCTCCTTCTACAATCGAGGCTCTCATCTCCAAGATGAAGAATTTAGGTTTTAAGTCCGATTCTTTTTGCCTGAGGGTCGTTGATGCTCCCGGTGGCCGGCTGACTCCAGAACTGGTGGAGGAGTATCAATGTGGTGAGGAGAAGCTTCTAATCACATCCCACCAGATTTTTGCTGGATTGATTCCCCCATTTTATCGATCGTCCAACCCTTTGTTTCTTGAAATTCTTTGTTCCCTGCCTAGTCCCCGAGGAATAATGCAGCTTACTTGCAGCTCGATTCAGTTAATAAACGAGTGGGTTTCTAATTTCGAAGATTACTCCGAGTCAGGTTCAGTGGCAAAGTTTTATTTTACTGCCAAGAACTTTTTTCTTCACTTCGAGTCTTTCTTGACTCTCGATAACGAGGCTGCTCCTTGGGGTGTTCGATTCAGACCTGTAAAGGGTAAAGTGAGCGTGATCCCGAAGTTTCCAGACTATTCGATAGACGAGGATTGGTTTTCGGAGCCCGTGTTGCTTACTGGTCCCATTCTTTGAGGTTGGAAAGACGCATGCCTCTTTTTTCCTCGTACGGAGTTCGAAGCTGGTCACCAATTCTCAACTCAACATCTTTTTACTGTTCTCTTCTCTGACGAAGAGAAAGAACTATCTCGCCAGGCTCTACGAAAGGGGAAAGGTGTTTCTGAAGATGTTCCAAGGAATTTAAAGCGTGCCCATGCAGGAGAGGAGACTATGGATCCGGTAACAAATACTAACTAGCTTGAGATGTGTTTTGTTAGAGTATAAATACTTGCCTATGTTTGTTTCCTGGGAAAGACGGATTTTCTCCTGCAGGATAGGGTTGTGCCTGTTAAAACTTTGAGTTTGGATGATGCCTCGATGGATTTTGAGTTTGTGGAGGAGAATAAAAAAGTGATTAAGCCTCGTAAGAAGGTTGTGTATAAGAAATCCTCGAAGGTGGTTTCGACGACTCAGGACGAAGCAACTACGAAGCCACCAGGAGATTAGGCGGAAATGAATCTCTCGGATAAGTTACCACTTTCGAAGGTTGTTAATATGCCATCTTCTATTAATGCTTCCGAGAAGGCTGCTGCCACTGTGTCGAGTAGTGTTATATCGAGCGCACCTGCCTCGGCTGCTACTGCCTCTGCCTCTACTATGGTTGCTGCCTCTGCTTCTGCCATGGTTGTTGCCTCTGCTTCTGCCATGGTTGCTGCCTCTCAGTCAACCACTGCCTCAGCCGAAGTTCCAGCCAAATTTTCGGGAAAGGTCGTCCCTATGGTTGATGTCTTGCTTCCTCGAAAGGATGGCTCTACTATTGGCACTAATCTTCCGAGAAATAAAGCTCTTAGTTGTCCTCGTAGCTCTACGTTTCCGCCTGCTCCGAGCTTCGCTGGTAAGCACGTCCAGCCGTATACTGCTAAGAGATTTAAGGAAGCACTTGTAGGGAATCACAATCCCAGCGAATTTGCCATGGAAGTTTCATCCCGCTTTAAGTCTCATGCCTCTAATCCACTACATTATCCTCTTGATCCTAAGTTCTGCAAGAAGCTTGGCGATATGTTTGGGGTGATTGTCTCGGAGAAAATTGTGACCCTCGTGATCCTCCATTGTCTTATGAAGAAAGTCTCGCCATGCTACAAATGGTAAGTGTGGTGCTAGTCTTTGTGCTTTGTTACCTTTCCTTGAGTCAAAGTATGCTAATATTTTCTCTTTCGTTTTGTTAGAGAGATCATCATACCTCGGGTCTTTTGGGCTATTCCTTTGGCTTATTTGGCGAAACTGAGTATTTTGAGCGGAAATTTCTTCGGATACAGGAGAAGCTTGCCAAGGAAAAGGCTCGTAGTGCTCGTGAGAAGATGAAGCTAATATGTATGATTTTTGCATCTTGTGACTTTGCTGTCTTTTCATGATTTTTTATGCTGGAAAACGGTTACTATTATTGCTTTAAAAAAAAAAAAAGGAACTAAAAGAGGAGAAGAAAAAACTTCACCAAGCTAACTTAGCTCTTAGTACTTACTCCCAAGAGAGTCGCAAGTATACCAATGTTGCCTACGAGGTTGACAAAGGTCGCCGAGATGAAGTGGATCGTCTTATGAGAGAGAGGTCTGAAGCTCGAGATGACTGAGATTATTATAAGAAGAAAATGTTAGAAGCTGAGAGTCTTTTAGTCGAGGAGAAGAGAACGAGAGTTAAAACAGAGCAGTCACTCGAGCATGAAAAGAATAAAAATCAAAAAAGTGCCCGAAAGATGCATCAATTTCAGTTGGATATTGCTCGATTGACACGAGAGCTAGATGTTGCTCGCAAGGAGCAACCAATTGGTGTGTCTGGTAGAGTGGTGATTGAGAAATTAGAAGAGGATATTATAAATTTGAAAGTACAGGTATCAACTTTGAAGAATGCCAATAAAGAGTTGATCAATCAGAATGACGACTTGAAGGAGGGATGTAATGAAATAAGCAAGGATCTAGCGAAGGCGAACACCTCAAAAGACCATTTTGCTCGGTTAACCGATGAGAATCGACTTGAACTTGCCAACTTGGGATGGGGCTCGACTGAAGATATTAGGGAAAGGGCTACCCAACCTCGTTTTACTAATCAACACGAAGTTACAAATTATATGATTGTGAAAGAAAGTAGGATACCTAGCTTGACACACTGTTTTGATGTTGTTGCATATTTTATGAGTATGCTCTGATGATTGGCCTCTTTATTTATTTATTTATTTATTATTTTTTTTGCAGGCATCGAGGCCAATTTATTACAGAAGGTTGCCAATGCCGAGTCTGCGAGAGATGAGAATGCTGCTCAGTTGATTGAAGAATCTAATCGGAAATTGGAGTTTGAGAGGAAAGCCCAGGATCTTGCTCGAGAGTTGGAGATCGAGCGAAAGCGTCGCTTGGCAGATGCAGAGAGAAATGCCCAAGATCTGGCCGCCGAGCGTGATTTTCGCCATCAGTGTGAAGAAAGCTTGAGAAACATTATCATAGCCGTTGCCCTATTGCGCCCTCAAATTAATCATGGAGAAGCTACAAAATAATTGCTCGCTCGATCGACCCTGACTACTGCTCTGGCTGCGAGTAAGGCTTGCCGAAAACATGGTCGTTCTCTTTTTAGAGATATCGGGGTTGAACCTGCTGGCTATGGAGTTTTAGGCGCAGATGACTCTGATTTGGAGCTTCCTGATGACGAAAATTTACTTCCCCGTGAGGTTTTTGTGAGGTTAGTTAGAGAAGAGTTGCGTCAAAGGGGTGTACCAAGGGGTGTGTCCGAAGACAGTGATTCTGATAATGGTAATGATGATAATGACTCTGATGGCAGTGCTCCAGGGGATTCAGGAGATCATCCCGAGGATTGTTCGAAAGATGATTCCGAGAGTGATGCCGAAACAGAAACTGGAGAGGGAACTGAAGATGTCGGGCGAGATGTCGAGCCAGTGAATGTTGGTGATTCTGGTAAAGGAAACACTGGAGGTGGCAAGGGTGTTGTTTTTGATGCCAACTATAAGGAGAATAGCTATCTATTTCGAGAGTCCACAATAGAGTATAGTGAAGAAGAAGAAGCTGAACCTATGAGGGAGGATACCCCTTTGAAGGGAGACCCTTCCGGCTTTCGAACTCATAAAGAGGACTTAGAAGTTGAGAAAGGACTTTGGGATTCGATGAAGATTTTTCCTACCCCTCGCCATGATGTTTTGTCTAGTGGACCCTCTTCTGATGTTTAAGAGCGAGTTTGTTCTTCTTTTTTGTTTGATGAATAGATTTTATGTGCTACTTATCAGCCGTACTTGTACCTATAATTATTTAAATAGAAGAATTTTTGCATTTTGCTATCAAGCGTTGCATCTCTTGTATTATGTTTTTAGCAACTCGTGATCATGCACGAGTTTTACTTTGCAAATTCTGGGATCCATAAGGTTGCTTAAGGCGCAACTCCGGGGCTTACTTCGATGTGGGAGATAGTAAACCAAGCTAGTGGGGGCTTACGGATCACCCTTCCCAAAGGCTTTGAGCTACTTGCCAGGTTTAAAGCAAACACGGGCTATCGAGACCATAGGTACCCGTTTTGCCTCGGTACATTAGGTGGGTATCGAAGATACGAGGTACCTTCCGAGAGAACGTAGTGGTGTCCTGATAACCCATTTAGCCTAAGTAGAGTAGGAAACTTATGGTGGGTAGCTGCTATTTTGGGTATCGATAATAACGTAACACGATGGGGGAGTGTCGGTCAAGGATGGATCTTAGACATGGTACTTTTCTCCCATCGCGACCTGGAGTTCGACTCTTCTGTTCTCGGTAGCTCCTCCTCAAAGCTATGTTTTGATGTTTCGAAGGAGGTCCCTCGGCTGCGTAACTTGCTTATCATTCCCATGAATGTAAGCTAATTAACTTCCTCGGGGTTCCATCCTCCCTAATGGTAGATGTTAATCCCATTTATCATCCCCTCGACGCCTCAAATAGAGAGGTCCCCATGGTCGTATGGTAGTGGGTCCAAATGCCTTTAGCTTATATAGCTTTAATGCAAAGAATCCACCGCTAACGGGGTATCTTGTGGGTAGAGGACTGTGCCATGTAGCTCGTAGGGCCCTTACGACTACATGTACATCAACTATGTGCCTACTGCTCGAGGACTTTTATAATGATTGGCATCAGGGCCTTGGCGTCAAGGCCTTTAATTTCATTGCGTCAAGGCACTAGGGGAGATATGGCATCACGACCCGATTATTTATATGGCGTCGAGGCCTTAGGAGATTTGCCTATTCTGGTAGGATCTGGCATTTGAGTCGAGATGTAGTATATCGAGATATAAAATAATGCTTATTCAAAATATAACAGGTCGAACTGCTTTCCTTTATTTTATTCTTCTACTAATGTTATTCGAAATGCTTTTTGATTACATTTGGAGTTTTTAATTAAGATGTTTCAAACTCTTTCCCTCGACTGGGGTGCTCAACCTTTGCCCTTCGAGGTTGATCAAGCTGTAAGTGTCATTGCCGAGCGCTTTTTCCATGACGTACGGTCCTGCCCAAAATGGCTCTTATGCTTTGGATACTTCCTTTCCCTTATTGGATGAGCTTACTTCATTCCCTATTCCTTTTGATGGTGCTATTGGATCGCCTACTACCATGAATTGTTTTTTGTTTTCAAAGGAAAGACCTTTTCCCTTATTAACAGGTGTTATGGCTTCGAGTTTTCATGGTGGCGTTAGCCATCCCTGCTTCCACCTCAGCGATGAATTCCTTTATGCGTGACTCATTTATTTTTGGTTGTTTGTTTTAGCTTGCGGGATCATGCCTCGAATTCTCCCTCTGCTGGACGTCCATCTCATTGCATACAGTGCTTCGATGGGATCATCCACTATTTATACGATTCCGAGCGGGGTTGGAAATCGAATTCTTCTACGGAGGGCGAAGGCCACCCCCATTAGGCTGTGGAGCCAAGGTCTGCCTATAATGGCGTTGTATGGAGAATCTATGTCGACCACGCAGAATGATGTTGGAAGTTGCATCTTTCCCACATAGATTGTTAGAGACAACTCTCCTCTCGGCATTGAAAGTTTTTCATTGAATTCGAAAACGTTGTATGACGAGGGGATCAACGTAGCATCCTTTCCGACTAGCCTGTCATGGGTCCTGCCGAAGAGTATATCGACAGAACTACCAGGGTCTACCAGCATTCTCGGCATTGGTAACTCTTCGATATGTAAAGTTATAACCAATGGGTCGTTATGCAATCTTCCTCCGTCCGGGATGTCCAATGCCGAAAAGTAAACTGATTGCTTCTGCCAATCTTCGAGATGCGTTTTCGTTGCCACACTCATTATCTCATTTCCTTCGAAATCTCTCTTGTGGATTCTATCGGTGATGCTACTTCTAAAACTTTGCTCATTAACTTCTGCATGTACTATCGAATTGCAATCATTGTATCTCGGAATATTTCGATCAATTGTTATGACATACACCCCGTGCTTCTTTTCTTCCTTCGGCTGTGGCTGATTTGGGGGCAGGTTTGGTAGTTCCAGGAGATGGTTAAATTTTCCTTTTGAGACAAAATAATAAATTTGATCCTGTGCCGTGACGTAGTTCTCAGTGGAATGTCCATAAAACTTGTGGAATTCCCAGAAGTCTCTCGAAGGCTGGTTTCCCCTACTCTTTGGATACCTGATCTCGCCTGCTGACTCGGACTGCTCGATGCTGCGAAGGGATGCTTCGATGGAAACACATAGCTTTGGAAGCTTTCTGTCATGAAATGGAGGAAATCCCGATCTTGGTATACCGAACTTTCTGTTACCCTCGTATCCCCTTCTAGGGTTATTTACTTCGTAACCTCCTCGGGTGTCATTTCCTCTGCTGTCGTTGTATCTCCTATTATCGTTATATCTTCCATCACCAAATTTTCCTTCGTTTCTGTATATCCCATTATCACTCTGCCTTTCCCTTTTTGAAAAATCGCCAACTTGATTATTCACGATATGATCTCGCTCCTCCAATGATAGGTTATTTATCGAGTGCACCTGCTTCGAGATGGTTTCCTTGCCTAGGGCTGCTTGTTCTTTGATTTCTTCCAACGTGATTCGCTCCTTCTGATATTTTCGAACATCTTGCAGTGTTTCTACATTATTGGAGAAGAGCTTATCATACAGTGGATGATCCTTGTCGAGCGCATTCAAGTATGCTCGCACTTTATCCTTTTCCGAAGCTCCATTTCCGACTTCCACACATTGCGCTGTCCACCTCTCAGTCAAGCTTTTGATAGATTCTTTGGGTCTTACCTTGAGACTGAAAAGTTTTTCTACGCCAGGTTTTGATGAGTTGTTGTAAAGGAAATGTAGTATGAAGACTTTGGATAACTCCTCGAAAGATGAAATTGAGCTTGCTGGCAGACTATCGTACCAAGCTAAGGCCTCTCCCTTCAAGCTGGATGGGAAATACTTGCAGAGGACCTCATCCTTATCCGCCCAAGCTAGGAATAATCTTTGGTACATTTTGATGTGGAGGGTCGCATCTCCTGTTCCGTCGAAGATCGAGTTAAAAACTGGCGTAGTACATTTCCCTGGTATGGACTTGCTTAGCAGTTCTGGGTTTAATGGCGAGCGGTTGACTTCGTTAATTGCTTGATTCAACTTTACTTTGTCGGTTGATTGTATTCTGTTGTCGAAGATCTCTGCTCGCATTGACTTGATTTGGTATATTATGACTTTTTGTAGTGGTAGGGTCTCGGCATCCTTTCTTGGTTGCTCGCTTTCGTATATCAATTGTATGTTGTTGCCTCTTGGTCGTATGCTTGGCTCGATGCGTCGGCTCAATGTCTCCTTTCCATGCCCCTCTAGTCGTCTGGATGTCTCGGTATTGTTTCTCGATGTATGTGGCCTTTTGGAGTGAGAACTTTCATGGGGACGAGAGTGCCCTTCACTGCTTCGTTTGTAGTTCGAGGCAGATTTTTCAGCTGCTTTCTTATTTGCTTCGGCTAGTTGTTGTTTGAGATTTCTTATTTTTCGATTTTTCTTCATTAACTTCTTGAATTGTGCAGCCCTCATGGTTTCTTCCTCAGTTGGCTGATGTGCTTGGATTATTGCGTTTGGAATTTCTCCTTCTTCTTCGTCGTCTTCCTCCTCTACTTCATAAATTTGTTGCTGTGGGAGCTCGTCCTCCTATGGATATCCTTCCCCTTCTTGCCCCAGATCTTCCACCAGTACTTCGTTTTCGTTTACTTGCTCCCTGTGCTGGACTGTACTTGCCGCTATTTCTGGTGATAGTCCTTTACTAGTTGAAAACCTAGTGTTGTGCCTCGAAGAGCTTGTTCCTTGTCTCGATGAGCCTATTCCTTGCATCGACATCTGATTTGACTTCGAAGTGATGATGATAATGACCTGCAAAAAGTAACAAACCCGTGAGGTCCAAGGCGGCTGGTGCAGTGTACTATGGGTCTGACATGCACCCTAATAATTGTAACCGATTCTGACATGCTAGATTTTAGGGAGGATTGTGTTTGTACGATCCAATGGAAATGTAAGTCTAAAATATCTTTTTATGATTGTTCCTTCTAACCGTTTTGGCTTGTCCAGATATACCTTCCAAATATGGAGGTTCTGGAAATCTTACCCTAACCTTTCTCGGAAAGAACACTGAGTGGATCTAAAAGTTGCGAAACTTCTTTCCCAGTATAGATTTGGTAAAGAAACCCTAAAATAATCCTGAACTAATTTCTACAATAGGAATTGTGCACAAGGTTTTAAGGGTATTGCTGGAAATTTAAATAACAGATTCCGAATTGAAAACCCATTTTCCTCGAGATTTTATCAAGATCCTTTTGCACTTCTTTTGTAAAACTTGTTATGCTCTTGATTAGATCTCTGCGTTTCAAAGCTTAGATTCCCTGAAGAAACATTGATCTTATCATATTGATGATTTGCTCAAAACCCTTGAGCATGCTAAAGCTTAAGATCTTTAGACACCCAAGGTGGTGGAGCTTATGATAAATATAATAGTGAAAGAAAATCTTGAAAACCCTAGAAAAAATTTTCCTGAAAAATTTGAAAACCACAAAAATCACAGGCAAACCTAAGTTGTTTTAATCATTCCCTGTTTCTAGCGCCAAACTGTGTTGGTGTAAAATCTGCATAGAGACTTTACACCAAACAACCATGAAGTTCTTACAACATACTATGGATTTGTATACGTTACTTAAAAGCCTAGATGACTACGAGATTAAATAGAATGTATCGAAAGACAAGTTCATATGCAAATAATCAAGAGAAGAATCTAATAATCATTAAAATGGTAATTTCTGGTGATATAATACATGGGAATTATGCTCAAAAGACCTGAGGAGATACTAACCTAATCCCACTCACACGCCTTAGGCTACACAAAAATTCCAACCCCTACAATGGATCTCGAGCTCGCCTTATATAGAGAGTCGAGGGTGAATTACAGCTAATAAGACAAACTACACAATCGTGGTGGTGTCAGACTTTGTCGAGTAAGCCGATTGCCTTTCGAGATGTCTTTGGGATTCCTTGATGTCCTCGGCACCTTCCCTTCTACACGTCCACTATTGCCTCAAGGCCCCCTTTTCCCTGCTAAGTATCCAACTCCTGGTTGCTCTTTCGACATCTATTCTGCTATCATGCCATGGGCTTCTGTCTATAACTCGGGACTTATCTTCCCTTATCGAGAGCTTGTCGAGCGTCTTGTGTAGCTTTCACCTCATACAGTCCATAAGATTCACAAAATAGCGAGAGATACAAATCATTGATTTTAGACGTGTAAAAAAAGAAATCACATACTAATTTTTTTGTTTAAAGCAAGAAAGATAATAAAGTAAACAAATTTGGACAGACAATTCTATTTTTAAAGTTCAGGGAATAATATTTAAGAAAAGAAATTTTTTTTGGAGTAAATAGAAATATATTTGAAAGAATAAAATATTTTATTTTTTTACGTGTGAAAAATGCAAAGTATTATATTTTAGACAAAAAAAAAACATAGCAAATAAATGTAATTACGTAGAAATATAAAGCCCGGTCAAAAAAATGTACTGGTTATCCAAAAAATACTTTTTGTCCTTCTTTTTAGTTATTTTTTCGATGAATATAGGTATTATATTAAAGGATACTAATACAATTTTATTTCCAAAACAAATTTATATTAAAGCAATTTGTTGGATTGCAATAAATTTCGTTTGTATACAACTTAACTATAAAGCATTTCGACTTTGCACTTTTTCATATAGGGACTTTTTTTCTTTCTGTATTAATTTTCTTATAAAACTTCTTTGATGCCTCCTCGTCTCTTTGCATAAAAAACACCATCTTATAATCATCTTTTTATCTACGTGGAAGAGGCAGTATACACTATGTGGAAGAATTGTATCTCCGAGTCAATTTTCTGGGATTTTATTGCATTAATAAGTTGATTAATTATTATGTTGTTGTTTTTTTTTTTTTATGGTTTTGCAGGATTTTTTTTTTTTGCAGGTCTTAAATCATCTCTACTTTGATTAACGTGTTTATATTTATATGAAACCACCTTTCATCGTTTTTTTTGATTTTGTAGGTTGGTGTTTAATTCCTGTTTTTTTCCCAGCGGTTCTTTGTTTTTGTAGATTTATCGACTTCTTAAAGTTGAACTCAATTCTATTGTCTATTGACATGTTTTTTTTAAGAGTCGGGTTAGCAGTTTAATTTGGTTAACAGTAGTTTTAGGATTCAAATGTTTTAGTTGTGCTGTTTGTACTCATCGTTGGGTTTAGGTTTGTTAAACATAGAGATGTTTCATAAAATTGTGTGTATATAAGAAATTGTAAGATTCAGGAATTTGTATGGAGCTTTGCCTTATGAAAGTGATCTTCGAGTTAGGTGTAGATTGTATTGTTCTAATTTTTTTTCTTTGCACTTTTTATTATTTCAATGATTTTGGGTTACACATTCAATGAAAAGTTAATATCGGTTAGTTTACTTTTCCCCTCAGCAGTCGTTTCCTCCATACAATTGATCACTCGAAAATCTGCACCCTAATTCCAGAAGTGGATGTGGTGACCCTCTCCTATCAGAGGCCTTAGTTCGTTAAATTTGGATTGGTTTCAGGAATATTAACTGTGTTTGAAATATGCTTACAATACATTCTGTTAGAGAGTGGTAAATTAGGCTTTTTTTTTAAGTTGTTGTTAGACTTATTATGGTTCGTTAGATACCCAATCTTACTGTGGTCTTCTTTCTATGTTGTAGGATCGCGATGGATTCCCAAGCGCCTGCACAGTCGGCCAACAGTCATCAAGACTCACAATTCATACATTCAAGTAGTTCCAGCAAAATAATGGTATTGTGTTGTGCCCTACTCGAGTTTGGATAGCCAGATGATGCCGGGATGTTGACCACACAGCTATTAAACGAATTGGGTTAGTGTTTGTAAATCTAAACTGTACTGCTTCTGGAAGTAGTGATGTTAGACATGTAAATACTAATCCAAAATCAGTTAAAAAAAGTATGTTTGCTAACACAATCGAGAAGAAGAAGATTACCAGAGGTTCCCTTGCACAAAGAATAATATCTATACTAACATTCTTTTTAGACTTTTTTGTTCTTCATTTTCTATGTTTAAAACAATTATCCGCTTCTTTGCTATATTCTATCTCTTTCGCCATTACGTCTCTGATTTGCAAGTTTAGTTATTTTGATATTTAAGTTTTCTTTGTCATACCATTGGGAAGTCATTTTCGGGTAACTCTTATTGTTTCCCTTATCCATTCTTTTTATTCTTATAACACCGTGTCTCTTAGCACAGGTAACGCTAGACCGATGATAATCACTGATATAGTCAAATGGTTTCACTCATAAGTCACGTGTTTTTTCGCACGACTTTATAAATGAAGCAGTCTGCATGCTATGTCATAAAGGATTTTACTGTTTTAGTATATGGTGTTGAAAGCAACAGGTGAGTGCTTATGAGCTGGAAAACAAATAGTTCATGGATGAAAATGCTGACATGGGGCTTAAATTAATTCTACTTCACAAAATTCAATTGATCCTTATTTCCAAACAAGTCATGACTTTCCTTTAAGTTCTCTTTCAAAAAAAAAAGTTCCATTAGTTATCCTTTTTCGCGGTGGCGTCCTTTGTATATAGCTATCGAGCAAAGAAAGAACTCACAATTTCGACGCCGCCTCTTTCCTTTAATTCTCATTAATTTGCTTCGTAGGATTCGTGATTGTTTGGCGTAGTTATATGCAGAAGCCAATGCTTTTGGGATCCTCATTTATTATAGATCAGTATAGGATACTTCCAATTACATGACCTACAATCTCTTTCTATATAGAGAATATTGTGTGTATTGATATTACTCTTAGTGATTATGATTAGCAAAACTAAAACAATGATGGTAGTTTTAGGACTGCGCTCAGACTGCGTTAGAAACAATGTTGGTATTTTTAGGACTACGCTCAGGCTGCGTTGGACACACAATTTAGAAGAAGTTTACAAAACCGTAATATACAAGCAAAATTCAATTGCAAAAAAATATTGACTGAGTGCATTGAATTTAGATTAATAAATTAACTAGAGATGTTCTAACGCATTTGAACAATGGGTGCGAGGCGAAACCCCGCCACACCAAATTAACAAGGTCGGGTAAGAAATTAAGTTGCGACAATTTTTAATTATTCGCGGCACTACACCCCACCAAATCAACAATCTATTTTTTTAATAGTATGTTAACTTCATTTGAACTAAGACATGTTCCATCGAATCTGAATGACCGAGGAGGGGCGAAGCCCCCACCACTTACAATCAACGATTAGATCGTATCAGGTGCATTCTTTCATATAAATTCACAGGAAAAATAATGCACACAAATCATATTCAATAGCATAACAAGAAGACTGGGATGCATCAACGATTACTAAATTAATTAACGATGTTCTAATGCATCTAGACAAACAATGCGCATTGTCGGATAAAAAACTAAATTGTTGCAATTTTAAATTATGTGTGGTGCGACGAAGGGACGTCACATGCAAATTAACAATTATTTATTAGATAAATAATTATTTTTGCTTTAATTGTATGTTGCTATTATTAATTAACTATATTATCTATGTCTTAAGATATCAGTTTTTTTTTTCTTTTTTTTAGAGTATGTTTGCTTCGTTTGCATTAGACATGTTCCATGGAAGCTAAACGGCCGGGCGGGGCGAAGCCCCGTCACTCCCAATCAACAATTATGATCTTACTAGGTGCGTTCTTTCATATTAATCCACAAAAAAAAATAATGCTGAAAACTGTAATTCACAAATCATGTTCAATTGCATAACAAGATTGACAGGGATGCATTGATTATAGATTACTAAATTAATTAGATATTTATAATGCATTTAGACAAAAAAAAACAATATCGGATAAAAAACATAATCGAGCAATTTTAAATTATGATGTTGTATGACGAAGACGTCTTACGCCAAATTAACAATTATTAATTGGATATATAAAGTCCTGGGTAAGGCCTTAAGACATGTTCCAACAGATCTGAACTATCGGGGCGGGGCAAAGCCCCGCCGCTCCCAATTTACAATTACTATCTTACCAGGTGCATTCTATCATCATTGTAAAACAGTAGATGACTAATCTTAATAAGAAGAACAGACCAAATACTAATTGTCAGGGGTCGGAACAAGGGCCTGGCCAAAAGCCTATAAGTGTTTTTTTTTGAAAGCCTAAATTTTGTGAACCAAAAACTCAACCCTAATATTTAGGCTTAGCCTGGGTAAAATTTTGCCAAGCCCTCCCCATGCTGGGCATCTGATTCCGCTACTATTAATTGTGATCCAAATTTGATGGTTACATATTTTTTTTTTACCATATCTTAGGAGGATATCAAATAAAAGTTACTAATAGCAATCAATAGTTTTCCCTTTCACTTAAGTAATTTCATTTTAATTAAAAACAGGGGCGGGGGGAAATCCCACCCTACTATAACATAAACAATCACCCTACTCAGTGCGTAGCACGAGTTGCCGACTAGTATGGGTAAACACTACACGATAACACAACTAATTCTTGGTTAATAGTCACCCAAGCCAAGTAGCCAACTACTCAACTAACATGGGAGATGTCTCATGGATACATCTGATTGTTGTTGCCTCACTCTCTCTCCTCTCTAGCTCTCTCTTCTTCCTAAAAAAAAACCATCTAAAGTTCCATCTTCACTGCTCATATCTGGTCATTTAGGACCGGATCTGAGCAGATCACAATCCATTTTCTTGCTTTCATAGATTAGTTGCTTAGTTTAGGTTATTTTGATGTCTTTTACTTACCATTTGGTGAGGTTTTTCTACTCCTTCAAGGAGGTTTATCTACACCTTCAAGGTGGTTTTATCTACTCCTTCAAGGAGGTTTTTGTACGTTCTAATGGCGGTTCTTGGTTGTTTTGGGTTTTAAGATCACTAGGGATGTACTCCAACGACGAAAACTTCATCATAGTTGTCTCTGGCGACGGAATCTACATCAGAATCTTCATCATCTATCTTTCCGGCGACGGGATCTTCATCGGTGATTTATTTGACGACGAAAGTTTCATTACTAGCTACAAGAGATTTGAGCAAATCACTCCTATTTTGGGAGCATATCTTTTTATAGAAGAAAAACAAACAAAATGGTTGGAATATATTTCCGAGTATAACCATTCTTCCTCTAATTCAATCGGGTCTTATTCATACTTGTATTTGTCTTACTCCGTTAATCCTTCTCTTTCTCTTGTCGGATTTCTCGGTATTGTACTTCTACGGTATGTTCATGGTTCTTTGTATTCTCTTATTTTCAATCTTCAACTCAATGTAACCTCGAATTTCCATTAATGAAAAGGTTCTTTAATTTTCAAAAAAAAAAACAAAAAAAACACGAGTAATGACCAAAATGGCCATCATCCCCTTGACAAGCGCAAGCTAAGCTAGACATCAGCTAGATAGAAATATTTAGGCACGACGCATGTGGTGTGAATGACCACACTGTGGTCGAGTGGTGTAGGCGTTCCCAGCTGTTAATAGCAATGCTTAAACAATACGGTGAGGTGATGTGTGTATGTGTCAAATTGCGCCGCTGCACCGAGTGGGGTTCACGAGTTCAGAGCTTGTGGTCGTGCCATGCGGGTTAGGTGGCATTACAGGAGCAGTTATAACCATGTGCTAGGAATGGTTAGCAACGGGGCTGCGTCACTCCGCCGAGTTTCACAATACGTTTCTACAAGGTCTTCTCACGCACGCATTCAGGAGCTGCTAGGCTGCTATGGCGGTGAAATTAATAAAATTCTTTCTTTTCTCGTATGTTCCATTTTTGCAAGAAAGACGACGCCAACCTGATAATTTTGAACTTACCAAGTCCCTTATCCCATGCTTCCCAAACAAAATAATAGGGTACATCCACTTTCAGTACATCAATCAAACCATCAAAACCTCCCATGGATGTTTCTCTGTTTTCTGCAAGGGACACTGACACTGTGAATGTTATATTTCAGCTGCAGATTCTCTTGTGATATCAAAAAGTGGGCAAGTATTTTTCGACACGCTTATTCCCAAAATAAAAAGTTACATAAACAACAAAATTGTCTATTCGCTGCCAAAAAAGCAGCAAAACAGAGTTCTAAAAATAAGAGTATTTGGATGGACGTGACCACCCAGCCCAGCGGATTCAGATTCGCTGAAAAGACAATTAGATCACAATGACCCGGATGGTGGCACGAACCCAAAAGATATTTGTTTCAGTGCTTCTGATTTCAGGACCACGTTAAAGAATGGTACATCCCGCAACACTAGATAAATCAAGATTTTTAGTTGTTAATTTTGGCAACGTAGTTGAATCGGGGAAATACAGAAGATGAACGAGTAGTTCACGTGGTCCGTTCACATCCTCATAAACTCACCCCCCTCTCTCTCTCTCTCTCTCTCTCTCTCTCTCTCTCTTTTCTTCTAATTCTCACTGAACCACTCAATTACAAAGACTCAAGGAAAACAAAAAAAAAATCTCATCAAATCTTCAAAACCCCATTTCCCTAATTTTTGATCAAAGTCGAATCTAGAGAGAGTAAGTAATGGGCGGGGGATCAATGGGGGCACTAGTACCATCTGTGAAAAGTGAAGGTAAATCAGAAGCTGTGGGAGCTCCATCAGAAGCCGCAGGTGCTTCCGCACCTATGGTTGAAGTGCAGAAAGAAAATGAAGAAGAAGAAGGAGGTGGAAGAGGAAGAGGAGGAGAAATGGATAAAGATTTGTTATGTCCAATATGCATGCAAATTATAAAAGATGCATTTCTCACAGCTTGTGGACATAGTTTTTGTTATATGTGTATTATTACTCATCTTAATAACAAAAATGATTGTCCCTGTTGTAGTCATTACTTAACCAATAATCAACTCTTCCCCAATTTTCTTCTCAATAAGGTAATTTTAGTTTCTGCCTGTAATGCGAATTCCTAACTTATTTAGTTAATTTGTGTTTGTTAATGAATTCTTGGATTTTAGATACAATTTGATTATACCCTACGTTGAGTATTTGGTAATTGAACTTAGCTTGGTTTACTTGTGTGATTGGATTGCAATTTATAGGTCAGAGTGCTATATTTATAAGTAGTCATGGTTTGGTAAAAGACTTAAGTTGGCACATAATGTTGTAAGGTTATGGAGTTTTAGATGATATTAAGTTAAAATTACGAGGTTAGGGCACTAAAAACTGTGGATTCTTTCTAATCTCATTTTTGGTTCAACCCATGAAACCCTCATTTTAATCGCAACGAGGTTGTTTGTATACTGTTTGCCTTTTTTGCCAGAGTGTGTTCAGAGAGGCCAATCATAATTGGATTGTTACTCTGAAGGTACATGGTTTTGTTGATTTTAAAACTTCTCTCTTGGACCCAGCTAGGCTTCTCAATAAATCACGGCCAGCAGGTTGAGCCAGTTCAATTAGTATTTTTGTCAGGTATAGTGTTGATAAGTAAGGTTGGTGTGGAGAGCCACTGAAGATACTTATCAAGCTCCAACAACAACATTTAAGCTGTAGTAGCCAGTGGTTTTGGAATACCTTTTTGATGACCTTGTATCCAAGCATCTGTGGTTGCGGATTGATCATTTTGCTTGTTGGTCAATGCGCATAGAAAATACATTTTAACATGGATTGGTCCAGCTGACCAATACTGAAAAAGTTGTTCTCCCTAGTAATATTATTTGATTTGAAAATCCTAGAGCAATCCACTTACCAGCTAAACCCCATCATTGAAGATGAGGAAGATTTCCAGGATATTGCATTTGTGCTAATGTTTTTTCTTTCTTGACATGCACGTATTTCACTTATTTATACGCTATGTTATATGTGTTCTGGAAGTCCCACATACCCATAAGTCGATGAACTAAACATGACTTACATGCTTAATGTAGTATTTTGTTTGCCATGATTAGTTTGTTGATGCTCTCTTTAAGTTTTAATTTGATCAATGCTGCAAATTTATTAAATTCCAACATGCAGCTTATCACCCTGCGGTTTCCTGTACCACATTTTTGTAGCTATTGAAGAAAACATCTGCACGCCAAATAGGAAAAACTGCATCTCCAGTAGAGCACCTTCGGCAGTCATTGCAACATGTAAGTTACTGCTTCTGTCTCTTGAGTGGCTTGAGGACACTAAGATAAAATTAGTAATCAATATGTTTCTTAAAAGAAATAAATTTTTTCATACGTAGATTCTTAATGTAACACATTAGACAGGGTTACGAGGTTTCAGTGAAGGAGATAGATAGTCTATTATCACTCCTTTCAGAGAAAAAGAGAAGGATGGAGCAAGAGGAAGCTGAAACAAATATGAAGTTCTGCTTGACTTTTTGCACTGCTTAAGGAAGCAAAAGGTTGAAGAATTAACTGAGGTAATTGCTGGAAGTTGTTTTTTTTAGCCTGATTTTGTTTTCTGCTTCTTTTAATCAGCGAGCAACGAGAATATAACTGATTGATACTATAAGTTTCTAAAATATTCTCATACCTACAGTAGAAACTTACATTTAGGAAATTGATTCTGAGAGATCTGGTGCGTATTGGCTGATGAGTTTAATTAATGGTTATGTTCTTCTTTAGGTAGCACATTATTTTTGAAAAAAGTTCTATATAAGTAGATGTGTTCAGTTTTCCAACTGGTTAACTCCGAGTATGGTGTGGTGTGGATTGCATTTTTATGTTTATATTGGTGGTAGGTTATCTTTAACCTACCTGAAGTTGCTGTTGTTTAAGTTAGAAAAGTATCATCCTACCTTGTTTTGCATTTTTGCAGTTACAAACTGATATTCAGTACATTAAAGAGGACATAAGTTTAGTCGAGAGACAGAGAATGGACTTATACCGAACAAGGGAGAGATACTCGGTGAAAATGCGGATGCTTATGGATGATCATGGTACAGAAAAAGCGCGACCTTTGTCGATTGATAAACAAAGTAGTGGCCTTATCTCCAGCGGTCGTACAACTCAACCAGGATTAGGATTTGGCAGTTTCGTAAATAAGAAACCTGACCCAAAGCCTCAAGAGAGCTCCCAAGGTTACCAAAGAAAGGAGGCAATGGGTGGATCTGATCCACCAAGCGTTTCTCATTCTGGCCTAGCAATGGCAAGAAAGAGGCGAATCCATGCTCAGGTTGGTTTCTCACACCGTTTCATCTAGTAACTTTAGCAGGGCATATTATGAGTTAATTAAATAGCTAGAGCCTAGAAGATTATTCTACCAATCTAATTTAGTTTGTGTTACTGATTCTTACTGTTTCGCATCCTCGTTCCTCTTATTGCCATTGCCAACAGTTCAACGACTTGCAAGAATGTTACTTACAAAAAAGGAGGCAATGGGTCAGTCAAACCTGTAACCAGCAAGAGAGGGGCACATATACCTCAAAAAGAGAAGGTTACCATGCCGCTCTCGAGGACTTTCAGTCGGTTCTGACTACCTTTACGCGATACAGGTTTTGATGATCATGCCAATTTTTCTTTTGTGTTGTTTTTCAAGTGAGTCTTGTTTGCTCATTATTCCTTTCTTATTTTTGTAATTAGTCGTTTGAGGGTGATTGCGGAGCTTAGGCATGGAGATTTGTTCCACTCGGCTAATATTGTATCAAGGTGAGGTCAAGACTAAGCTATCCAAATCAACAAGTTAGCAATTCTAGTTGGTTCTGGTTTCCCATCTCCGTGGTACTTTTGCTTCTGTACGACTTTTTTATTCCGGGAGTAATTAAGTGACGCATTTGAAATGGCCCTTCTTATGCAGTATAGAATTTGATCGTGATGATGAGTTGTTTGCAACTGCTGGAGTTTCTCGACGCATTAAAGTTTTTGAGTTTGCTTCGGTAATTTCTCGACTCCATACTCTTATGCTATCTTGATTCAAATTTTATTCACTGTATTTTGTTCTATGGCTATTATTAGACTAATTTGTCTTTGGGGTTTCTTTCAGGTGGTTAATGAACCTGCGGATGTGCACTGTCCCGTTGTAGAGATGTCTACCAGATCCAAACTAAGTTGCCTGAGCTGGAACAAGTTTACTAAAAACCACATAGCAAGTAGTGATTACGAAGGAATAGTTACTGTTTGGGATGTAAATACTCGCCAGGTGTAAACCTCATGCAGAACTTTTCTAAATTGCAAGTCGTCAGCTTTTCTTTCCGAAATTTATCTTGGCATTTTGATCCTTTCGATTAGTTGCTAACAGTACCCTTTTGGTCGTTAGAGTGTAATGGAATATGAAGAGCATGAAAAACGAGCATGGAGTGTTGATTTTTCGCGTACAGAGCCTTCAATGCTTGTGTCTGGTAGTGATGATTGCAAGGTACAAAGTACAACACTCAACTGTTTGAAGTGTTTGGTTTTGTGGATTCCCACAAGAATAGGTGAATTGTATGTTGTCATTTTGAGAAGAAAATTTATTTGGTTACAAACAGGTCAAAGTTTGGTGCACTAATCAAGAAGCTAGTGTACTGAATATCGACATGAAAGCTAATATTTGTTGTGTCAAATATAATCCTGGCTCAAGCTACCATGTTGCGGTATACTTCTGTTCTCAATTCTTTTAAAGTAGTCGATAGAAGCAACACTTCATTAGTAAAGAATGATGACTCGAAATTGGGCCTCACAAATCTTTTCACTTTATAATACGTATTCTATTACACAGCGTTACATTGAGCTATTTCCAAACTAGCTGGGTATACTTTATAAACCACATATGGTGATCGTATGTTTTTGGTGCTACAGGTTGGTTCAGCTGATCATCAGATTCATTATTATGACTTGAGGAACGTCAGTGCCCCATTACATGTTTTCAGTGGGCATAGAAAAGCTGTTTCTTATGTAAAATTCTTGTCTAACAACGAACTTGCATCAGCATCTACTGACAGTACATTACGGTTGTGGGATGTGAAGGAAAATGTGCCGGTTAGTTTTTGGGCCTTTGAGTCTTTAACTGTTTGCCTATATTTCTTACTTATTTATGGTCAAATTAACAGACTGTTTTTTGTTAACTCAGGTGCGTACCTTTAGAGGCCACACAAATGAGAAGAACTTCGTGGGTCTGACAGTTAATAGTGAATATATTGCTTGTGGAAGTGAAACAAATGAAGTTTTTGTTTATCACAAGGTAGAGAAATTTTAATTTACAATCATGCCTTGAAGTCTTTGTCAACTTAATACTACTGTAACCTTGTTGGCTTCTTCCTGTTCTCCGCATGCATTTATTCTTAAAATGTTTTAATTTCATCTGCAGGCTATCTCAAAACCTGCGGCAGGGCATAAATTTGGTTCATCTGAATTAGATGACACTGATGATGATGCAGGGTCTTACTTCATTAGTGCGGTTTGCTGGAAGAGTGACAGTCCAACAATGTTAACTGCAAACAGTCAAGGTACTATCAAAGTACTAGTTCTTGCTGCTTAAATACAAAAAGGTATAAAATAGAGCAATGTAAACACAACAAAAATGATCTCAAGTTCATTTACGTATAGAGAAATCAGATTATTTTGCATATACGTATTTTTTTGTACTACAAAGAACAGTATATATGTGATTCTGAATGCGCTAGCGAGATTTTGTTGTTGGCGGTTTGTGTACGTGAGTGGATGTTTCTGGGCAAAATGAAGGCCTTACCATTCTTTCCAAATCTCTTGAGGTGAAAAATGAGTATCAGATGTATATGGTTTGATTGTTATCCCCCTCCGTCACCGTTTGGAAGTTTTAGATTTTGTTAACCATGAAATTGAATAATCAATTCATTTGCAAGTCCCAACCTGGGATCTTTTCAGTTTTCATCAATATCATTGCAATGGAGTTCAATCAGACCCAAACTCGGGGAACTTTTCATCTGGTTGGTTCAGTCGATTGAGGAGGAAGTCCACTAGATAGCAATAACATGAGAGCCACAAACCCATTGCAATTTTGCACACTACTCCTAATTTGTTAGGGCGATGATTACAAAAGAAAGAAACACATCACCAAGCATATTCCTTGGAATGTACTCAAATTGACTTCATAAGAATCCCTTCAAACCTAAACTCGATGCATTTGTTTAAACAAAACATGGACCGCAAGAGATCTCCGCACCAACTCTTTTTAGTATCATTTTCTCTGAAAAGGATATCTTTATTTAACTTCTTCCCGTTTTTTCCTTAAGTGGGTAAAATTCCAATAGAAAGAGTCTATTCATATTTACTTTGCATGGTTGACAAAACTTAGTCGGCAAACACAAACCAGAAAGAAAACAACCTCTCTTTGACTCATTGCCTAAACCGAAAATCACATTCACCATTTGGGTCTTCCAGGACGATTGAGATATTTGCCGGCCAGATGGTGCAATTTGTAGTAGATGCCCGATCACCCTTGCACATTGTTAGCAAATGGTGTCACATCGCATACTACAATTGCGTACCGACTTGTTAAAGGTAGGGTGTGACCAAGAATGAGGCAGTGGTGGAACGCTGACACACCTCAAACTCCGAAACAAAGTTTACCGGTTTACCCAACTTTTCTCGCACTCTCTCAAGTTTCTTGCTTCTCACTTTATATCTTGTTGAATTTTAAAAGTTGGAACTTTCAAAAGAAACAACCACTGACATGACTATGTAATTCTCGGGAAAGCTACTTTCGCTAGTTATTCCCGCGAAAAGAAATATAACCGAGGGATTTTAGAAGAAAATTTAGAGAGGGAGAGAGAGAGAAAAAGTTAGATGAAACTACCGAAAAGTGTAGTCACAGAAGAGGTACAGGAATTGGTGATGGTGGTACCCGATTTGAAGATTTCAAGTATATTGAAAGTAGCATCAGCAGAAGGAAGTAATGATAATGGTGAAGAAGGAGGGGAGGAATTATTTGTACCTCCTTTGAACTTTGCTATGGTTGATAATGGCATTTTTAGGTCTGGTTTTCCTGATACTTCTAATTTTTCCTTCCTGCAAACGCTTGGACTTCGCTCTATCATGTAAGTTCTGAAAAAGTGAAAGATTCTTCTTCTACTTTTGTTGGGGTATTGATTTATTGGTTTAAATGAGTGAAATTGATGTGCAGATATCTTTGTCCGGAACCATATCCAGAAGCGAATATGGAATTTCTGAAATCTAACAAGATTCAACTTTTCCAGTTTGGAATTGATGGCTGCAAGGTAGCATCTACTTTTTAACCTAATTAAAACTTTTTAGTGCTTGTTTCAAGTTAGTGAATGTGAAATATGGTAGGGTTTTAGCAAAGATTTAAGAAATTAAAGTCAATTGATTGTTAAGTTATCATTTCTTGAGATCACAAAGTCAGTTTTTGTTGCTATTCATTGTTTGATCTCCCCTCTTTTTACTAAGGCTTCAAATAATGCGTTTAAGCTGCTTGGGTCATGCATCATTTAAATTCAGATCACACATTATGTGTGGAAGTGCTATTTCTGTCACTTCGCACTTTGGACCCTGTCAATTAGATTTAACCCTTTTGTTATCAAGTTATCCCTATCCATCGAGCAAAAAAAAAAGTTATCCCTATCCAACGGAAGTAATATGCACAAAGGCAGTGCACATTACACTATCTGATGCAAGTAATGTAGTTGTTACTCGTTAGATAAACTGCGAGTCTAAACACGCATTGTAGACATTGAAATTGAATTTGGTGGTTGTTATACGATTCATACAAGGATTAAAAATTTATAAGTATTGTATGACCTAATAAGGACTTAAATCATATATATGTCTGTCAATCTTTTAACTGAAATCTTTTAACTGAAATGAGTCATTGATGAAGGTGACTGTTATTATTCTGTGATGCAAAACATCAGCCTTATGGGTCATCTTAAAAGTGAAATTTTTACGATTTGGTTATTCGCTGATGATCTGGTAGCTTTTAGTTATACCAGTTTGTTCCCTATGAGAAATATGATTGTTCTCGGTTCTTTCTAAGAGAACTTCCATAGAGTATAGACTGTATAACTATACAGAATCAATTAGTGTTTTCCACTTGCAAAAGCTGTAGCAATGTGAGACCGTGTAATTACTACTAGAATTTTATCCCCTGCATCTTTACAGATTAAGATTCAAGAGTTGAGTAAGTCATCACAAACATAATGTGTTCACCGGAGTCAGGATCAACTACTGATAAGCCAATTATTGAACATCATATCTACCCAATTGGATAGTCATTTATTTTGGGTGTCCTGACTAGTTTTGAGTTTCGATGGCATTAACGGGATTTGGTGATTGGACCTGCATACCTGTTCGTTCTAGGGATTGAATACGTTCTTAATGTAGTCGGTTTTACCCCTTTCGGATTTAATGTATCCTTTAGTCTTTCAGAAGGAACAAAAACTAATTCATATTGAGTATTGGTCCTGTCAATCTCTAGAGCTGCATTTATTCGAATAAGTATGTAACAAATATTTCTCATCTATGTTATGGTTCTTCACGAGTTGAGTGGCAGAGAAGAAGGGATCTTTCTTTTGGACATCTCAGTCACTCTGTTGAGACTCGATATAGGCTGAAACTTGAAAGTCAAATACCTCAGTGTTTGCGTACGATCCCCGTTGTCAGTGTATGATGGCTACTTCCCTACAAGTTTTTGACTCAAAAAGTTCTTGCATATCTTTTACAAGAAAGCAGGATAATCCTGTACCATACATCCTGCATAAGTTTTGATTGGTACCAGAACAGCATAGGGGGTAAAGTTCGGGTGAAACTCAATGGTGCGTAACAAATATCACATGAAAGGGATCAGCTAGTATCTCGTAGTATCTCAGAAGTGATGTGGTTGCTCATTGGTTAAACGAACGCCTAACCCCTATGCTTGAAGTGTCTAAACAGTTCCAAGAATACCACTAAAGCAGTTATAGATCTTGGATAGGGAAATAAAACACGTGTTAATGCTCAAGGGATACCCGCCTTCCAGAAACTTCTGCTGTTCTGCATTTCAATTTCTTACCACAAGTGAAAGATTATCATTCTTTTCGCAGTGTACTAATAAGTTTCATCTGCAAATTGCAGATTAAGTTGCTATATGTATGCATTGACATTGTATTTGAATTTCATCAATCTAGGAGCCTTTTGTCAACATCCCTGAAGATACAATTCGCGAGGCACTCCAAGTTCTTGTTGGTATGAAAAATATGTTGCCATTCCTTCCTTTTCATTTATGCTAGTTGGAATTTCCAACTTGGAAACATATTTTAATTTATTCGTTACATGTTATCTACAATGCAGATGTTAAGAATCATCCAGTTCTAATTCACTGCAAACGGGGAAAGGTACATATACGCCGACTCTTGCCTCTTTCAATTTTTTATTGCTGAACCTTTTTTACCAACTCACTTTCCATCTTTGATGTTGTACAGCATCGAACAGGTTGCCTAGTTGGATGCTTCCGGAAACTGCAGAGATGGTGTCTGTCTTCGGTGTTTGATGAGTACCAGCGTTTTGCCGCCGCGAAAGCTAGGGTATCGGATCAGAGGTTCATGGAGAAGTTTGATGTATCCAACTTGAAGCACTTGTCAACTTCCTTCTCTTGTTCAAATAGGTAAATAATTAAGTTTAGATTATGCAACAATGAGGAATAATCAATAGTTGCGTATTTCATGCAATCTATTTGTTTAAGTCCACCTATGATTTGCTACTTGTGTAGACGAACTCATTTCTATAAATAAGTTTTCGTCCCGATAAGTTTCATAATACTTGTTTTTTTAGAAAAAAAAGGTTATTTAGCAGTTCTGTGCTATATACAATTTCCATCTACTCTTTTCTCTAATTTTGGCACAGTTCTAACTCTCCTTTCAAGCTCTTGAAAAAGAAGAGAATAAAAAGAAAAGAATCATAGACATAGTGAAGATTTAAGTTGTCAGAATTTTAATTCCAATTGATAATCAGCTTTAACTTACAAAAATAAGATCCACTCCAACACCAAGAAGACCAGCAATTTGCTCATTTTTCTTTGACAAAATCTAAACATATATATGTCCAGTACTAATAGCCTGCGCTTGATGCAAATAAAATTTCATTAACTAAGCAAGGTCTGCATTAGCTAGCTACAGAGAGAATAAAACTAGATGACCGTTACCACGGTGGAGGGCCGACCAAGAAATGGACCTGTATACTCCACTCTTGCTCGTAGTAACATTTTTGCACATAAGCTATGAAGTTTAAGCAACCTCACATCTGCCATTCTAGGACTCCTACGGACCTCGGGTACTCTATTTTGCTCTGTAATTCAAGCTTTATCTGTGATTCTACGGCTACGACGAGGATTGCAGATTACATTGTCTTCCATTGCTACAAAGTCGTATAGCCTCAACCATTCGGAAATCAAGATAGACCTGTCCGACTGTATATATACATAAAGTAGAGATATAATCAATATCTAAAACCGTTAACAAAGCAAGATTGTGAGGAATCATTACTCTAAAACTACATCTAACCAAAACCTCTTTGAAATTCTAAAACAATTAAAGATTTTGTTCAGCCATTTCCTCAACCATTTTAAGAGCATCAAAAACAGTATCCAATCCCAGATATATACAGAACTACTTGTACTACATTTCCTGAAGAACCCATTACGTGATCAAGGATTTTATTTATATTTACCAGTGACATCAAATCAATGCACGCTTAGTGTAAGAATTTAAACTACCATTGTCAATGTCACCTTGCACAGCTACTGACTAACTTTAAAAGGGAGCAAAAAAAACTGACCTTTCCAATCTCATCTTGTGTTTCAAAATACAACCTTGTCACAACAAATTCGAGAATCAATTAACTTCGATAGACTAATCTTCGTTGGGGAATATTAGTTAGCTGGTGACCTGATTTCGTTCACTACTTTTTTGTGTCTGTAGTAGAACTTGGAAAGAGATGATGGGGTGGAAACAACCAGGTGAAAAATTAAAGAGGGGGGATTGTGTAGGAATGCCCGAACCTGAAATACCGGCCCGGTTTACCTTCGTTCTACCCGGTTCATCTAAATATGCACTCTGTTTTTTTCTTTTCTGATTGATGCTCATCAAGACTCAGACATTTACTTCCTAAGTGTGCACCTGCAGAATTACGAATGATTAGACCATATCCACCCTGTTTAGAGCAATGACAGAAAGGTGCATCACAATTAATTTTAACATGATTTATGTCAGGTGGAATCCGTTTAGGTGGATTGATATATAGAGATAGAGTTAAAAATAGTGTCCATGTTAACACTGCTCGAGTCCGCTACGAAATTTTGGATAAGTGGCATGACTTGTTGAGGAGAGCTCAGTTTGTGCTCAAAAACCATGCTGCAGCGTTCTTTCCAAATAAACCAAGAGATAATAGTCATTTTGGCTATGTTTTCTGGATCAAACACTTGGAACTAAATCCTAATCCAGCTTCTCATGTCATTCAATTGGCTAATGCTTATTCTATAACCTGCACACCAAACCAAACTGCTTGTGCAAATTCACACTCCAACACAATATGCAAAGATGTTTCAATATCTCTTTTACATCTTGCACACCCTATGTCACCTCTTCTGTAGTTTCTATTCAGTACGTGCTTAGAGGCTAAATGTCCTAACCTTAACACATTTCCATACGAAAATTACCCTTGGAATAGTTTGTATGTTTCAAATCTTTTGCCAAATCTCATCAATGATATAAGGCTCCACCCTTGCATCATTATGACACTTCATGTTATAAAAAGTGTAGTAGGCAGACTTCACTTTGAATTGGCCACTCTCAGTTTGAGCTACATAAGCTTGTCCTTGCTGCATAGTGGAATTCTAATTTGAAGTATTATTTGAGTAATATCTTGATCAAAGTTCAAATCCTGTCTCCATTCCTTAGAGTCTACGTTAATCAGTTCAGAAACAATAATGTAGTTGTAAGGATTAGTTGCAGAACTTGAGGAGTAGGGGAAGTTGGAGGAATCGGAATCCATTTATCTTTCCAAATGTAGATACTTTTGCCATCACCAACATACCAGCAGTTGAACTTCTTAATGAACTCAAACTCACCACTAACACTCCAACACCAAGTATTATATGTTTTCAAGGAGCATGTAAGATTGATTCATTTTTGAAGTATTTTTCCTTCAAACAAGTAGACCACAAGTTGTCTTGAGAGGTAGGTACACGGTCTCCATGCAGATTTTGCAAGCTAGGAATGATTGAAACACTTTAAGTATCTAAAATTCAGACCTCCATCACGGCATGTCCTGCAAACACTAGGCCAGGAAGCAAGGAACATACCTTTTTTTTCCAGGTTTATTCCAAAAGAAAACTCATCTGAATTGAGTTCACCATCTCAATGATTTCTTCAGGTAACTTAAAAAAAACTCATTTGATGTAAGGGAATGGGATTCAAAACTATTTTAACCGTGACTGCTCTATCAGCTTGACACTGTAATTTTTCCCTCTATTTCCTTAGTCTTCTCTGCATGTTGTCACCCAAGTTGTAGAAAGATATTGTTTTCTTCTTACCAAGGAAGAGTGAAACTCCTAGGCCTCTTTCATTAGCTTCCATTCTGTTGACCTGCAGTTGTCTGACAATATTATCACCATTAGTAGCACTTAAGTTTTTGCTGAAAGAAATGGTTGATTTTTGATAGTTCAACATTTGACCAGAGCATGAACTGAATTGCTCTAGGATTGCTTGTAAGTGACTAATATTATGATTATTAGCTTTTACAAAGACTATGCAGTCATCTGCAACCAACAAACGACTGATACGAGGAGTCTTGTGAGCTATTTTGATGCAAGTTATTTGTTTTGCCACCTCACCTGCAAGCCTTGCTCTTGAAAATGCCTCTATTGCTACAGTGAATAGGTAAGGGAAATAGGGTCCCCTTGTCTGATTCCGCTTGTTGGATAAAAGGAAGGATATGTACTTCCATTCAAGAGAACTGAAATCTTTGTAGTGGAGATACATTGAAGAATAAGAGAAATCCATTTATGATCAAACCCCATCTTCTTCATTACTCCAATCATAAAGTTCCATTCCAGCCTATCAAAGGCTTTAGACATGTCTAGTTTTAAATCTATGAAACTATCACCATTATTAATTGTTCTTTCTCTTGAGTGTATGCATGATATCATGTGCTAAGGAGATGTTATCATTTATGATTCTGCGAGGGACATATGTTGATGGCAATGGAGGATGACCTTGTTGATTAGTTTCTTCATTTTTGTTCCAAAAAGCTATGAAATCAACTTGTAAGATGAATTACAAAGTTCTATAGGTCTGTAATCTGCAGTGCTGGAAGGAGTTTTGACCTTAGGAACAAACATTAGCGTAGTCTGATTCAGTTTCTTACTAAGGAAGCCTGTGTTGAAGAATTTTTGTATCATTGGACAACGTTCTCCTTAAGTACTTCCCGTCGAGTCTGATAAAACCATGGAGGAAAACCATCTGCACTTGGTGCATTCCAAGGATTCATGATTTCCATAATAGAAAAAATTTCCTCTTCAATTGGTACTTTAGTTAACATCTCACTGTTGGCAGGAGTAATCACATGAGTAACATGTATAAGAAAATCATCATCCAAGTGAGGGACCTCAAGAAAATGATTAGAGAGCAAGGATGATAATGAGTCATTATCAGTACACAAATTTCCTCGTTTTTCCTTCAGAGCATCAATTCTGTTTCTTGCTCTCCTACTATTTGCATCCACAAGGTGAAGTTTCTCTCATACTATTTGCATCCATAAGGTGAAATTTAGTGTTTAGACCCACTTCTTTGAAGAAAGTGTCCTTGTTCTTTTGTTTCCAGAATTCTTGCTTGATGTCATCCCATTTGGCAATTTATTCTTCAACTAATGTCAACAATTGAAGAAGAGATTTGATGAAGCTGATCAAGTTGAAGATGCAAATTCTTGATATTAGTATCAATATGTCCAAAGGTTTCTCTATTCCACCGTGAGAGCGCATGCCTAGTGATTACCAGTTTTTTGTTGACTTTACGTGCTCCTGAACCAATGACCTCCTCATTCCATACTGCCATAATTTCTTCTTTGCATCTGGGGTCTTTCAACCAACAAGCAAAGAATTTCCAATTTCTACTCACATATTCATTAGCTTTGTATAGATTAAGCATAATAGGTGTGTGGTTAGATTCAACTTGTGTAAGATGAGATAAATAAGAATAAAAAAAATGCACAAACCATTCATCATTGACCATTGATCTATCTAACATGGATCTTGTACTTCCAGTGCCATGCTGATTATTAGACCACGTACAATTATTACCATTACACGTTAAATCAATGAGGCCAACATCATGTATATGCATTGAATGACATGAGGAGAAGCTGAACTAGAAGGGCTACTTCTAAAATCTTTATCCTTAGGGGTCAATGTGGCACTCAAGTCACCAATGACAACCAATGGCTAATTTATGACAGTACATAGATCTCTAATATAGTTCCGTTATAGTTCTTTTTGTTGGTTTACAAGAACCATAAATGCATGAGAGAAGCCACTCCGGCTTAGAGGGGTCATGTTTAATTAGGCAATGTCATGTTCTTAGATGAGTAGACAATTTCCAAATCAAATCTATCTTTCCAATGGAGGAGAAGTCCTTAATAGATGGTTCAAAAGAGAAATTAGGAAAGTCAAGACATTTTGCAAATTTAAGGACTTTAGTTGAAGAAATTTTGGTTTCAGAGAGAAACATAATGTCAGGATTGTGGTATCTACTCAAGTTTTTAATGTGGTTTCCGGATGATTTTTTGCCACAACCCTGACAATTACAGGCTATATTTTCATCTTAAGGGGATAGACACAAAGCAGTAGGTAATGAAAATGATAATAGTATAGCCAGAGATTTGTAAACTGGAAAAGAGTAGCGACTTATATGACAATGCAAAGGAAAAGAAATATGGAAATATGAGACAACTGAGAACAAAAAACAAAGTAAAAGAAAATGGAAGAGTTGTTACCCTGGTGCAGCATTTCCATTTAGATCCATTATGAGTTCTTTCTCAGCATCCATATTTGAGTAGTGAGTTTGAATCCTCTAGTTACTACTAGTATCATCCATTACTCCCTTACTTTCCTTCTCAAACATAGGGTTAAGATGAGATTGGGTATGAGGGAGGGTTGATGAATGAGAATTTGTAGGTAATTCATCTTCTCTAGATTTCTTGTGTCTTTTAGAATTTTTATCTTCAGCGGATGCAGACATCTCCATACCATCAAAACCGTTAGCCATAACTAACTCCATATTGTTTTATACACCCATACTATCATTTTGGGCTACCAAAACCTGCTTGCCCTCATCTGTATCACACCATTCTTAATATTCATCATTTGCCATCTTTACAATCTTCAATTCTCTCTCAATGGCATCATAGTTTGCAGCTACATGATCCACAACATAACACCTTTTGCAAATACAGTAGGGTTGTTTCTCAAAGTGATAAACAATCCAAATCCTTTCACCTGCTGCGGTGACAATCCAACCACCTATTCTCAGAGGTTCTTTTGAATCAATTTCCACATGAACAGTTGTGGAAACAATCCCCCTAGGCAAACAATTTCTAGGATTTATTCTTTTACCCATGTCTTTAACATCATCAATTAATGTATCATTCAGACGAACTTTACCCAAACCTCTCAACTGCACACACCAAACTTGTTTTGCAAATTTATGCTCATTCACTTCTTTATTTGTATCATATTATTGAAGAGCAAGTAAGTTACCTTGTATAGTCCATGGAATCCTTTTAAGCAATCATCCAAACTTCTTTGTTCTTGGAAGTTAAAAACAAACATATTTAAGCCTTTAGTTTGAACATCAACTCTCTTATGTTTCCTCCAAATTCGATTCACGTCCTTCTTAACATAATCATAGTCCATGACATGATTACAAAATATTTTCGCAAGCAAACTTGCAAACCATTCTTCAACAGCCTCATTGATTACCCGATAGGATATGATGGTTCTTCTAAGAGGACGAGAAGATCTCCCCCCTAAACTTGTTGAAGCCATGATAGCATCGATCCCCTCAATAGCATTACTCCGATGGTTAGCCATGGTGAAACTTAAGTGAAAAGAAGGACCACTAGGTTTTAGTAGTGTAATTGGGTAGATTTTAGGGTTTATTTTATGATGGGGGTATCTAATCGGGTTATATACATGAAATGTATATTTTGTGAGATAATATTTCCTATAAATATGGTAGGAAAATATATACCATCCAATACTTAGCTGGCTGGTGTTGACAGAAATTTGGAAGGGAGGGAGAATGTGCTGGAATTACTCCTACATTTTTGGTAAGTATGGTAACTCGGTTTTACCAGCACTACGCCACAGGGACCGGTTTACAACGGATATAGACGTTGCGCCGAATTAAAGCAACGTCTATTAGTGTTGCGAAAACGACGTTACAAATTTGTGGTAACGTCTAATAACGTTGTTGTAATTAATTAAAAGCAACGTAAGTTACGTTGCTGCAAAACGTTGCTTTAACTAATTAAGGCAACGTTACTTACGTTGCTTTAATTAATTAGCAACCTAAGTGACATCACCACACGTCACCACTTCCGTTGCCCTTTTTGTTTTAAGCAACGTAAGTGACGTCACCACACGTCACCACTTCCGTTGCCCTTTTATTTAGAGCAACGTTTTAGGTAATTTAGGCAACGTCTACAAACGTTGCGGAATATATAATTAGAATTAAAAAAAATACAAATTAAATAAATTATGTATTTTGAATTAAAAATATGTATTACAAAATCTATATAAAAATACGTATTTGTATTTGTATCTTCCGTATCTTGTATTACATTTACAAATGATTACACTCCGAACCTAGTTCGAACTTACACAATGAATAAATATAGATGCGAAAAGCAAAGTGCTGCAAAGTAGTGTTGGCTTGGAAACTAAAGCATGGACATCACTGTCTAGAACTTCTAATGTAATTGTCAAGTGGAATTTTGTTATATGACTACTAGTACAAATGCAGAATAATCGCAACAAAGTAACATGCAAAGTACATTTACCACTGTTGTGCCTGGCATTTCTTTCTTCAAGTTGGCAAGATCGTCATCCACTGAGCTTTCTAGGTACGCAAACTGCAAGGAGGACACAGTGTATACTAGTGTCAAAACTGAGATTTCTTCAAGTTGGCAACAATCATAGTTTTCACCAAGAACAGAAGGCTTACTCTTGCAGAGCGTTTTGCGGTTGTGTTTCCAGATGATGGCAGTATTATTGAGTCAGAACCCCTCTTACGCTTTATAGGTGAACCTAACTAATAAACACAAGCAAATGAAAGATGCATGAGAATGCAAGAATCAGAAGGACATATGAGAATGCTACAATCAAGAGCAATCACATTCAACATCT
>JAJJMA010249854.1:89587-109108 GCA_023529015.1 Papaver nudicaule
GACAAAAACCAATCTTACATATGGATTCAAAAAGTAAAATCTTTTAGCCCTAACCATAATGTACTTGTTAGGGCATTGCTCGGTCAAACCCACTATCGTTGGTATGTCAAGCTAGTTGTCAATTTTAGGTGTCAAGACACAATTCTTGATTTAGCCTACTAAAAGGTTTACTTCGGACTAGGATAGAGGTAGTAGAGTTTAAAGTCGATCTCCACCCTTTGAAGACGAAGATGAAGAACACACGAAGACATCATCACGGACTTCATCAACAAAGGTTAGTAAATATTGAATTTTCCTTGAACTCTTGTTATTCTTATCTCTATCTATCGAAGTAATGAACTCACTATGTGGAACAATGCTTATGACGGTGAAATTACATCATTGTATATTAACCCGAGGAGATTTGGTCCATATGATCATAGTGAGTGCAACCTTTGACCTTTGAGTAGGTCTCCATGTTATAGTGAATGGAAAGACGAATTCAACGCTTCAAGAATCACTTAATTACGTTGTATAACGAAGAAGTTATGAGTGATTTATTGAAACTGAAAAGCGTGGGTAAAAGTTGAATTCGAAAAATAGGAGTAGGAAGTTTCTGGAATCTTCTGGAACTTTCTGGAACGTTTTGATGACGTGGCAGTTCGGGAACCGCCGCCTCGGGACTTACGATTAGGGTTTCCTGTCGTGTTTCTGAGGTCCATCTCCTATGTGCGAAGGCCCACTTCACCCGTGAATTGTGGTCCGTTCTGATTAGGGTTTTGCTACAACTATCTTTCTTAAGAGATAAGTTTTGTACAATATCTCCTAGTCAAGGGATAGGGTTTATCCTTTCACAATTGTGATGAAACCAAAACTCTTGAAGATTATCCAACTACTTGGTGGGTAAATCTTATTTGATTTCCATATATTTATTTATGTGAAAATCTTATCTTGTGGTAGTTATAATCTATCAAACTCTTGTTAGATAAACACTACTTGGTATCTACAATTGAAAGGTGTCTAGGTTCATTGTGTGCAAGTTAAGTAACGGGGCGTGTTTACACGGTCACTAGCTAACTTGTTGCACAAGGAATCTTAGCCTTATCCTTAAGCAACCATTCATTATAAATAAGCATTCATGTAGCTTAACAAACCATCCCTGCTGGTGCGTGTGCTACATAAGGTTGTTCTCTACTATTTCTGTTCTTCACGAACAAGGTGAGAATTACAAAAGACTTTACTTAGGGATTGTAAAGCCAAGTTTAACTATCTTTCTTCTCTAGATAGTTCTGAACTTGTATCCAGGTAGACCATTATAATCCTTGTCTATTCTATGGTCCTTCTCTTCTGCAATAAGGCCATTAAAGGATTATAGGTTGTAAAACCAGGATTTATAGATACGATCTATATTGTACACCAACTTAGGTTGTTTTACATATAGGTTAGAGATTCTGCAAGATATCGCTAGGTTCTCTAGTTGTTCTTGCAAGAATACAATTAGGTCGTCACGAATCTTGTGCAAACCCCAATTGTGTGTTTTTGATACCTGACCTTGTGAACGGTTCCTCAAAACACAAAACAAGTTTTCCAGAACCTTGATTATATCTAAAAGGAAAATTGTTCTTTACGTATTCTCTGTCGAAAGACGGTTTGAGTACAAAAAGCCTTTAACAGCGGTTAAAGCAACTCCTAGGCCTGTAAAGGACGTCAGCTAGGGGAATCAAGTGCGTGACGATCTGTGGGGGATCCAGAGACGTAAGGAGTGCAACAGTAGCTGATTCGCTTGGAGGGTGGAATCAGTCTCTTCTACATCCCAGACCGAAGTCTTATAGTAGGCTAGTGTTTGTAGACAGTTAATACTGTGTGGTGTTCAAACTGGACGAGGTCCCGGACTCCCGGGGTTTTTCTGCTGGATTGCAGTTTCCTCGTTAACAAAACTTCTGGTGTCTTGTGTGCTTTACCTTCCGCATTTATATCTTTGATTATATAATTAAAGCGACACAAGTCATACGTTATTCATATCCTGACGTTGATTCCAAATCTTGAATAAAGATTTACAGAGACTTGTCTTTGTAGGAATTGATCACTTGTGATCACAACTCAGGTTATATAGATTTGGATATTGAAATTCAATTTGCCATATCTAACCATAAGTCTTACAAGCCCAAACGAAAAGTTGGTTGTATTTCGGTACCCCTGCTTTTTCAGTACTTGATCTTCTTGTAATCTTCAGCGTCTTCAGATAAGAGTGTTCCTGCAAGCGAAGATTCAAGGTAGAGATAACAGACTCAAAGTCACCACACATCTTGGTTTCTAGAAGGACATAGTCCAACAAGAGTTTGTTATGCAATTGAGTAGTATGTAAAACTTGGTAAGCATATTGCATCGATGCTTCAAGATACTACACAATTTGATATGTTCTCCCCCTTACTCAATACACTAATTGTTGTTATGCCATGACAAGCACATCGATTTTACTCTCCCTATGACAATGCCGTAGACAATTGTCGTAGTAGATAGAAAGATTTTACTCCCCCTTACTACAAGATTTCTCCCCCTTTTTGTCATAAAATAGACAAAGAAAATAAATATAAGAATCCTCATAAAATTGCAATAATCAATGTAGACAAAGGTAAACATACCTGAAACGAGAGATAAAAAGATGCAATTCTCTCGTAGATTCCACAGCCGTACTCCCCAAAAAGATATTACCATGAAGCACAAGTTCAAAAGAACTCTCCCCCATTATGTGTCATTCCATAAGGAACAACGCGACTACCTTCCCAAGCAAGGTTTTAGGATAATATCTTGGGTACAATTTTCACAAGTGAAATTGTAGATATGTTTTTCTTTCCTAGCCAGTTACGGTCAAATAGGAATTCAAGGTTTAATCTTCCTACTTTCTCAGAGAGTTTCGGTCAACCATCGCCTTTAGAGAAAACGTTAGGTTACCCCTTCCTAGTGGTTGTAAGACTAAGAATTAAAGGTACAACATTTAATCCAGCGGAGTTCAACATTGTAGTCTACGAGGTACCTTATTATCAAAAATCGTCTCCTCTTAGCCATAAGAGTCAGAAGCATGGATTTTGATAATCTATCATGAACTGCTTTACCCGAACGGGTAGTATGGCTAAAAAAGTAAGTTCACGGTTTTGCAATACATTCCTAAAGATAATCAATTAAGATCAAGCATTGCAATCATCAATTAAGATTTTAATTTAATAACCTCGATTAATTGATGAAAAAGATGCAATTTAAGCATATCACTCATAAAAATTAAAGTCAAGATGACTTAGGCAAGTATGCCTCTTATTCATGAACAAAGAAATTTTCTCATCTAGATAATGTAAAGAAACAGTTTATTCTCCAGTTACCTCCTTCTCTGGTTCTTCATAGGTAGTCCAATCTTGTTCAATAACAGCTACTCTTGAGGTGAGGTCAGTGATGAGATTGGTGAGTTTGTTAAACTCCTTGCTTAAACTTAAAACGTGTTCAAGAACAATGTTAAGTTTCATATCGGATGCCTTTCTTTGTTCTTCAGAGATGCATGGAACTGAGCATTGAGCAGACAATGCTTTATTCTCCCGAGTCATACTAGATTCACTGTCTGAGGATTCAATTCGAATCTTTTTACAGGAAGGAAGAATGACAGTCCATGTATTGTCGTTCATCTTGCAGTCTCAATTCCAAAGAGAAAAGAATTCCTTCTTTTGGACTGATTGAATAACCGTTCCTACTCTACCTTAAATAAGGTTCAGACACAGAGTTTAGGATTTTCAAGGGACAAATTTTACGTTCATAACAAGTTGCGAACGTCCTTTAAACATCAGTTGAGGTAAAAAATGACAATTTTTAAGCATACTGTGACCACAAAGGTACATGTCATAAGAAATTTTTTACCTCAAATAAGTTTAAAATGTCAACAATATGATTATAAGAGCATATATTCCTTTTTGGCTTTCTCATAGTGATTCCCATGGATCATGTTCTTGACTCTTGCCTTAGGAGCCAAATGCAGGGGAAATTCTAGAAGTAACACAAAAGGTGTTGACATCCACATCGAGTCATCACATTTTGGACCCTTTAATATGATGTGATAGCACCTTTATATTATAAAATCTTGTTTCGGCTCACTGCAATTTCAGGAGACATAAGGTAGGTGTTGTAAGACAATTGTGATCATAAACCATCAGGACAAAGGATCACTTAATCCTTTGAGCGTGGACACATCTCTTTTGGAGATCATTGCTCAACAATTATAAGAGATGATAGATTATTGTCTTATTTAGATAATAGGTAAATAGTTGTTTATGCACTATCCCAAAGACCTTTATACAGAATCCTATTTTAGACATTTTCTCGCTACAAGGATTACCAATAACGAGAGTCCTATCTCTTATTGAGAAGGGGACACTAAGGTCCTGTCTATAGGACTTCGTGAACTTCTCTTCTTTCTTTTAGAAGGAATCCACGAGCTGTTAGTAGAGGACATACCTGGTTTATCAGTCTTTTGAATCATGTCTGATAGATTCGTCTCCATGGAATGAATAATTTTTCTGCAATTTGAAAGAGACAAGTTAATTTTTTTTCCTGAAAACCAGTGTGGATAGGCTTTTTATCCTCTATGATCTGTTTGACATGCCTTTTCTCAACCCATTTCTTTACAGTCTTAGGTGAGGAAGGTTTTTTAACAGAAGCAATAACTGTAGGTCGAGATCCAAGATCACGAGTGGGTCTCAAGTGAGACAACTTCTTTGGAGAAGTTCTACAATTATTCACTTTTTCACTTCCAGAGAAAACTCCTTTTGAAATAGACAAATTATCTAATATGTTCCTGAGTACAAGGTTATCTTCTCTTAACTGTTGAGTTTCAACGTTATGAAGATACACTATACTAGAAAGAGAATGTCTTTCAAAGTTTTGAATACGAGACTCAAGGTTTGACAATTCAAGCATGAATCGTTCCCTGTCTGCTTTGTGTTCAATTCGTTCTTTTTCAAGATCTTTTTGAAGCAGAGTGATTTTTTATGTCAAAAGACAGATTTGCTTATCTTGATGGATATCATCATGTTGAGCACTTAATGATATGCAAGATGAATGCATACAGAGATCCTTGTGCAAAGGAGTAAGCCCCAAGCGTTCCTCTTCTGGACAGTCTAGGGTAGCATTGAAGGCTTTTAGTTTATCACAATAATCTTTGTTAGGGCAATCAGGAGAGATATGACCATAACCTAGACATTTAAAGCACTGTGGTAAATCCTCTGTATTTTCCCAATTCTGTTTTTTGTTGTGAGAGGAAAAAGTACGTGGGTTCTTTATCTTTCTTAACAATCGAGAGACAAGAGAAAGTATTTTTCGTTCCTCATCATCACTCAGTTCAGAATCGGTGTTTTTATCAAGAGGTGTCTCAGGGGTCTGAGCCTTCAGGGATATGATTTTACTTTGATGCTCATAATCAAAGATTTTTAGTTTATAAACCAAATCACCTCTTGATATATCGTATCCATGTTTTTCTTGGATGGCATGTTTTTTTGAATCATATCTGGGAGGAAGGGACCTTAGAATTTTTCGTACAATATCTATTTCCTCGATAGTTTTCCCTAGGGATAGAGAAGCGTTCACGATTTCAGAGAGCTTGTGCTCAAATTCTGTAAAGGTATCTTCATCAGACATTTGGAGATTTTCCCAGTCGGACATGAGATTTTGAAGTCTTGCTTCTTTCTCCACAGTATTACCTTCGTATACTGTTTTCAAAATATCCCAAGCATCTTTAGAGAATTCACATGTTTCCACGTGATGATGCAGATCGAGAGTTATGGCGTGAATGATGGCATTAAGCGCATCAGCTTCAAGTTTTGCTTTGGCTCTGTCGTTTTCGTTATACTCGCCTGGTTTCTTATTGCGAGTAATAGCAGCATCACCTTCTCCAATGGTAAGAGTAGGTGGTGTGTATCCATCAATCACATAGACCCAACTGTCAAAGTCTCGAGATTGTAGAAACGACCGCATAGCAGATTCCCACCATATATAATTTGTGCCATCAAAGACTGGTGGAACATGTACATTCACAGAAGTGTCAAACACGGACAGTTACGTCCTTTGCAAGGTGTTTGCCTGCTCTGATACCAACTGAAAAAGCGGGCATACCGAGATACACCACCAACTTTTTGATTTCGTGAACCTAGTTGATTATGGTTGTTTGAACGATCTCACAAATCAATATTCAAACAACAACCTGAGTATAGTTCAGAGAACCGAACCCTAACAAGAACGTAGTTCTTGTAGATCTCAATAGAGATGGATTCACTCAAAGGTTATGAATCAACAAACTTGCAATTACTTTTATTATATAGATCAGAGACAATATAATGCGGAAGGGAAAAGTAATGCAAGACACCAGAATTTTGTTAATGAGGAAACTGCAAACCTAGCAGAAAAACCCCGGGACCTCGTCCAGATGTGAACACCCTTAGTATGAACGGTATACAAACGCTAGCCTACTCTCAGACTTCGGACTTGACTGTATCGAGACTGAATTCACCCTACAAGCAATTCAGCTACCAATGTGCTCCTACGTCTCTTGGCTCCCGCAGTAGCCTACGTACTTGATTCCCCTAGCTGACGTCCTTTACAGGCCTAGGAGTTGCTCTACTTCCCTTCGTGAAGACTAGCGCTACCCTGCCTCGAACAGGACGCCTAAAAGTATCCAAGTAATTAAACGAGAATACGATTGTGATTTCCTTTAGACTTAAAGTCAAGGTTAATGGAAATCGATATGTTGAATAGGGATTATTGATCTAGCCTAAACAACTTTACCTCCGAACGCGAGACGAACTTAGTATTAAACCTAGTTCGTGATTTTCATTTGGGAACTTCTAGGGTTTACGATACAAGATCTACCTTACGAAGTTTCTATCAATCTTGGTCGTGATAAAATTGAAAGAATTCAATCGACCCAAGATACATGATGGAATTTTACTTTCGACCTGTGCTTCACGATCCTCAAGTAAAGTCTTACAACAGTCGTAGTCTTAAAAGGACTTCGAGATGACGACCAACCTTTATGCAAGGATACACATATGTGTAGAGGATTGAGATTGTATCTTGCAGAAGGTCGTTTATTTATAGTGATCACCAAGGGAGGCTTTGCTTAAAGTTTAAGCAACCTTGAGTAGGGCTCAAGCAGGTTCCGGAACTAGGAAAGTCCATAGCTTTAATACCCATTCTCAATCTTCTAAGAACTTTGGACTAAGCCAAAAGTTAAAGAAGACTCAACCTTGTTTGAAGGTTCGCGACTTCTGGTCCAATGCTTGTTTGGACATCGCTTTGCGACTTCTGGTACAAATACTTAGTTTGAACATCGCTTGGATTAAGTTGTTGAATTCCATGGGCCAAGTCACGACAAGTCCGATAACTAATCTTGTCTAGACCGAAAACTTCAAGATATGGAAGTTGGAAGTTTTCGCATGGCTTATATGAACGCGTTCATAGAACAGTCCTTAGAGTTCAGGAGAATTCAGGAGAATTTTTGAACTTGTATGTACGCGTTCATGAACGCGTTTATACAGACTTAGCTCGTTCTCTGAAATCCCAAAGGCAGCATATGTACGCGTTCATGAACGCGTTCACCGTTGGGGTTGTTTCAAAAGACAACTCAACATACTCTACCTATACAAATTATCACAAGTGTGACAAATGTAAAGGCGAAAATCCTAGAATACCTTCGGATCATATAAACAACATCATAGACTATTGGTATGATAGAAATGGTAAAACCGATACGGAAAGGAAATACCTTTCTAACCTTCAGCGAGGACGTTATGATTTATCAATTAGTAAGCTTCGGTCTTCGTCTTCATCAGTCTTCGTCTCGATTACCTAGAACTATCCTAGTTCGAGTTGTAGAGTAAACTTATCAAGGATTGTGTTTTTGTCTCATAAACTTGACAACTGACTTGAGATAGCAACATCAGTGGGTTCAACCGAGCAATGCTCTAACAGTTTAACTTAACACAATTATGTGACACTTGCATATTACACGAGATATCAAAATATCACATGGGGGGATAACTTTTGGGGTATTGTTCTGGCGGTCTACGACAGTTAAGAAGGAAACTGATAGAGATGATGGACAGTTACAAGAGGATGGTGCTGGGTGTACATGTTCTACACGACCCCAACAGTTACACAGCGAACTCATGTCCTCCACTCCACTCTTCCACGACTTCCACCTTCTCTGTCGAGAGATCAGGGTGAGTTCTACACTATATATAGAGGCTTCTTTTATCTTCTAAGGCAGAACACTCGAGAACATCAGAACCTCAGAGCACGAGAAACCAAATTCTGAGTATTCAAAATACTTCTAGCCTTTGGAGATCTCCAGTCACACCTACGACAGAGGTCTTGAACTCTTACACCCAGAAACACACATTCTCAACCTGATCTGAAGTTTCTTTCACTGTTTCCCTCCCTAGACTCTCTGTGACCGAAGCAAGACTTGAACGACCATTGACTTGGTTTAGGATAGTCTTGTTCGATTTTGATCTTGAGCACTACGAAAGTACTCATAGCGGTACATATGTTTTTTTAGGCAAAAACATTTGGCGACCACAGTGGGAGATCAATCTCTCGGTTTCAGCGCAACACCTACCAGTCCACCCACTTTCAGCGTCGTGCCTGACATCCATACCACTCACGATGCTTCCCCGTAACACCTACTGTCTCAGCAACCCCTGTCACACCCATTGTCACGCCTACTCCAATTACTCCTGGCGTTACCTCTTCAACCTCTGATGTTCCAACGCCTCTTGTCGTCCCAACAACTCCTGCAGATCTAGTGAGCGCGCCTTGTAATAACCCCTCTTCTTCGATCAGAATCAATGGTACCAGCCTAAAGGAAAAGGAGGTGCCAAGGACACTGACCGTGGGGGATTATCCAAACATCAAGATGATCTTACATAAGATCAAATCAATTTATCGCTACCCAAGTTGAGGTCTTGGCTTGTCTCAAAACTCTTATCTACGAAGCCATCATCAAGTTCACAAGCCAAAGGAACTCCCAGAACTTCTGCTGGTACTAACACCACTGTGATCCACATCTAAGACGATGAGACGACACTTACTCCAACAAGGCCTTAACAAAAAAGAACCGTGACCCAGACATGTCACTGCTGGCGATTTGGACAGGCTACTGCGCAACCGAGGAAATGAGACAACACCGTCTGTCTACCATCATCAACCCCTTGTTCGTATGAAATACAGAAGATCCATCTTTCCAGGAGAGCCTACACTTGAATATTCGCTTTCAGACGTCTTTTGACAACATGACAACAAAGAATTTACCAACAAACACTAAAGAGACGGACAACCCCATCGTCACCAAGAGAATGGCGACGAGACATAGGGACTTCCAGATTTACCACTGCAGCCAGGAACTCCAGGGTATGGATTCTCAAGACAACTTGAACAGAAGCATAATCGACAATTTAACTTTGGTACTCGTCAAGATCAGGAGGAACCCTTGGAGGATCAAGAAGAGAAGACGCATCTCTGTTTTATCCACGTCAACATCCTTATCCAGAAGACCCCTCTCCATGGGATTCTCTTCACTGGAAGAAGTTCAGACTTCAAATATAACGGAGTTGCTATTAGCACAACTTTGCATCAACAGAATGGTTCCTGTTTAGAAAAATCTCTTAAAGAACCTGAAGCTTTCAAACATTCTCTGAGCTCTGCGAAGCTGTAAGACGATCAACTACAACCGTCCCTACCTCGCAAGAAAAGGATCCAAGCAGTTAAGGGTTGTGGAAGCTGAGGAAGCTCGTAAGACCCGTGATATTAGGAGACGCGCTAGCAATCCAGACAACAGAGACATCGACACAATATAACTCAAAGGGTTCCGGACAAGATGCGAATCAAGCACAAGATGCGCAGATCCACAACAACGACAACGAGAAGAGCGAGAACTGAAGCCTAAGACAGTTCCTCATACTCATTGTTTTCAAATACTGGAGCTATTAGACGCCTGGACAAAGATGGAGCAATCGAATTACCTCAATTCGATGATTCTTAGCAACTAAAGAGAATGCTCCACTTATTCGAGCCTTCACCATCTCCGAAGAGGCCATGCACAAGAAGGTTGACGAGAGCCGACAAACAACGTGTTTCTGCACGAGGAAAGTTGAGCCCAAACGAAATACATTGATAAGATATCTGAAAACATGGCTGAGGACTCCTCGCCACAGCCATTCTTCACTGCACCAAACACCGTTAGGAGTGCTGGCTACCACGACCCAATCAATGGCAAAATTTCGTCAAAGGAAACATAAGGTACAACAGATATGGCCCTATGTCTACCAAAGCGCTTCATCATCATGGAAGGACCTACTCGAGCAGAGACATCCATGCAGCAGGGGACTATCCGCTACAAATTTTTCGAAGGAAGTAAGATCCAAAACGAATAATTCTAATCAACACCGACATCACTACTAACGCCTCTACAGAAACCTGAAAGCCTCCAGGGATTAGAGGACAACTCTCAACAACAAGCTTGCACTGAAGCGCAAAAAGTTTTCACAGAATTCCTGTGATTCTTAAGACTGATGCTTGTGGTTTTTGTTCCAGAGTCCTCTATTTATAACATTAAATAAGGTATGTTGCTTAGGAATAAAGCAATAGATTCCTTGTCCTACACGTTAGGTCGTGACCGTGTAAATGAACCCGTTACTCAACTTGCACATAAAGTGAATACAGTTTAATCACACATGGAAACCAATTAGAGTCTATCACCAAGTAGTTAGGTAGAGGGTAACTACTTCAAAGATATGGTCTCAACACAAGAGTAAACAACTGAATATCTTATTGAAATATTAAGATTTGATAGAAGAGATCGACCCGATGGATGACCAGTATCAAATCGAGCTGACTCGCTCTCCCCTCTCCTTTGCAGTCGAGTCTCTTTGAGCCTCTCCCGTTGGTCGAGTCCCGTCCGGGCCTCTCGCATACGCTCGAGTCACTTCATCCCTCTCCTTTCAGTCGAGTCTCTAAAGATCCTCTCCCGCTGGTCTCGTTGAAGATCTATTATCTATTTATGAGCTTTAGGAGTCTCGAGTTAAACCACGTAAATATACGCCAGACGGTTTGCGAACCGTCCGTACTTTGAACTCCACACTAAAAACACGGAGCTCTGGTTCGTGATGTAGTTCACGTACCAAATGCACTTTTAGTGTTTAGGAGAAAATACCGGAAGCTAAATTCAAGACGCGAACTATCGGTGCACAAGTAAGGTTTAACCAGATTTACGTGGGCTGGGCCAGTTTCGTACTTAGATATCGTCTTCCATATTCCTTTGAAGGCAGGATTCCCAATCCTCATCATCAGACTCTACATCATTAACAGAAATATCATGTCTAGTAGATCCAATCAAGGCATGTTCTCTTGATTGTGAAGAGGAAGTATCGTTAAGGTTTGGTTCAATACTGTTGACGCGGTCCACTTCTGCATGCATAAAAAAAGTGCCTCTGGATAGTACGTTACAAGCGTTTACGCTTAGGACCATTACTCACAAGCCACGATAAACACAGACAGTTACTTCTTTAATGTGTTCACCTGCTCTGATACCAACTGAAAAAGGAGGGGTACCGAAATACTACCAACTTTTCGTTTTGGCTCGTGAGTCTTATGGTTTAAGTTTGGACGATCTCAAAAATCAATATCCAAACTCTAATAACTGGAGTTGTGATCTTGGGGATCAACTCGACAAAGTTGGGACTTTGGAGTTAAACTCTACAGTTATTGGATAACGTACTACTTGGTGTTTTAATTATACTATCAGAGATATAATGCGGAAAGTAAAAGCACACAAGACACCAGAGATTTTTTTAACGAGGAAACTGCCTTGCAGAAAAACCTCGGGACCTCGTCCAGATTGAACACCGCCCAGTACAAACTGACTACAAACACTAGCCTACTATAAGACTTCGGTCTGGGATGTAGCAGAGACCAACTCAAGCCCTCCAAGCGAATTGGCTACTGTCGCACTCCTTACGTCTCTAGATCCCCCACAGATCGTCACGCACTTGATTCCCCCAGCTGACGTCCTTTACAGGCCTAGGAGTTGCTTTGACCGCTGTCAAAGGCTTGTGTCAGCAATACTGGCTTTGCAACCTAATTGTTGACGTATGGTCTAACTGTCCTCTATCAGTTTAGCACACACAAGTTGACCTCCTTCGGATTGTTAAATCCAGGTCATACGGAAATCTACTTCACAAATCGGGGCTGACAAGCAAACCGAGTAAGCTATGCCCAACTTATCTCTACCTCAGTTATACACGAAGAATCACTTAAAAAACTTGTATAACTGGAGCTAACTAGGTCTTACAACACCGAGTGCAGCCGTGCGTTACTACCTTTCCAACCTTGTTGAGTAACGTATCAGTTCTTGAATAGCCGTATAGCAGAAGAGACGGACTATGGAATATACAAGAACGTGATCAGGTTACCAAGGTTACAGGTTAATCCGATTTCAACCAAAGATGGTCTCAATCTCCTACCTGTGCTTCCCAACTCTCAAGAGAAGTCTTTTATAGTCGTAGGGAGTTCCCAGAAGAGCTGCAACCTATAGAGGATGACTATACCACAACAAGCGTTCACCGAAGTGAAAAGAGTTTACGCTACCTTCCCTAAGGACCTTCACGTATGCTTGATGCTTGCGGTATTTGTCCATAGACACCTCTATTTATATAGCACTCAATAAGTTAGGTTGCTTTGGAATAAAGCAATCAATTACTTGTCCCACAAGTTAAGGAAACCCTAAACTTGATAACCAAGTAATAGAGATTAATCTCAATTGGAATTCTTTTTATCATTATCTGCCAAGTGTTTTGTTAGCTCAAAAACACTTCAAGATAGAATCCAACAGACCTGAGATAATCTTATCTTATTGACTCATTGAGGATCGTTAGATGGAAAACAAAAGATATTCTGTGATATACAAGTCCATCTAAGAGATAAAGGAGTTTAGAGTTTGACCCAAGTGAAATTCTGAAAGTATATCCACTAAATCCGACACCAGCAAAGTAACCAACATTGGATTCGCGTACCGGTTCGCGAAATGTTCAGTCACTTTGGAACTCAGAAGATTTCCGAGTTTCTGGTTTGCGAACCGGTTCGTGAATTGTCCGCCTGTCAGATTTCGTCAAATCTGGATTCCGCTGGAAGTACTGGGCTTAGCCAGAATTTAGACGTGTGTACGCCCTCAGCTGTAATCCATGGACTCTTTGCTCAAGAGTACTCCTTTAGATTCATCCATATCCAACTAACAGTTTGCAAGCAAACCATTGTAATGGACACAGGGCACCGAATCTGTCTCATTCATTCTTGTACTCACAGTATTTGTGGGAGCAAACACTGGTTATGACACAAGGTCACGTTACACAAGAATACGATCTCAATCGCTATTATCACTACTAAAGTAGTCGACTATATTTCGAAAGAATAGAGAAAGTAGAATAGAAGAATTTCCATAAAGTCATAACTCCTACTAACCTTTTGTCGATGAAGAATAATTGATGTCTTCTTTGTCTTCACAGTCTTCGTCTTCAAAGTCTCTACTACTTTATCTATATCCCAATTCCGAAATCTAAACTCTAGTAGGCTAAATCAAGAATTGAGTTTTGACACCTAAAACTGACAACTAGCTTGACATACCAACGCTAGTGGGTTTGACCGGACAATGCCCTAACAATCTCCCCCTTTGTCAATTTTAGTGACAAAACCAATATACATATGGATTCAAATAATATACAATGAAGTACTAACCAAATGTAGCTCTTGATTTCTTAAACATTAAACTCTTGTTGATGAATCCGTAGTCAGCAGTCACAACATATCCATCTCAAACAACCATAAAGCTATGCTTAGGCTTACGTGGGTTAGTATGCTCATCCCACGTGTGTATCAGAACTTTTAAAGTGATTCTACTCATTCTTGATACGAAGCTTGATCTCAGCTTTAATTACTCCACCTTACTTGATACTTTGTGAAAAGCACAACAAGTAAGCACATGATGTTCCCCCCCTATGGTTATGCACCTTAATGCAACCACAAGAAGTAAGAACCATATGTATTCTCCCCCTATTTGTCACAAAAATATGACAAAGTAGTTTGAGACTAGGGTTTCATACACCTATAATAACAGGTGAAGCCAAGTACTCGCATATCAAGTTTAAAGATGGTATACTTAGGTAATCTGAACAACAAGATTCCTGAGATCTCACCTTATGGAGAAATATAGATACACTTTCTCCCAATATTCCACATCCACGCTCCCCAAAAAGATTTGTTATTAAGCACAAGTTCAAATAAGAACTCTCCCCCGTGTGGTGTCATTCAATAAAGAACAACTGACAAAGACTAACATGGACAAGAACAATTAAATGTTATCCAGTTTTGCTTTGTTAATAATCTCTTTTCCTTAGCCACTTTTTTCTAAGAAATAAGAGTATGATCACAAAAAAATTTCTCTTCTTAAAACAAGAAGGTATTAAAACTTTTATGATATCTATGACTTTGATATAATCATCATTATAATAGCAATGAATAAAGTCATATTGGCAACACACATAGCATGATCAGGAAGATCACGTATTGCCCTCTAAGATACACAACTTGTGTTAACAAAGATTGATTTAATCTTAGAGTAAAGGCTTAACTTTTTCACATGGAGTTTCACCAATAAGTGTGAATAAATTTTTCCTTGGAACAAAGATCACGTTGACTGCATAAGATATTCACGTATTTATGATTTCCATGAGTTATCTGTTAAACCCACGCGTCCGACTGAATTCCGACCAAATGCATCCAATCTGAGGTTCACGTAAGGTACGCGTACAGATTGATGTTGTGGAACTTAGGAGTTTTCTGTTTGTGAACGGTTCGGGAACCGTCGTTATACAGAATTAGGGTTTAACTTGGATCCTATAACCGTAGTACTCCAAGAAGGTATACTAACATAACAAGAATGTCATGTCGGTAGGATTCACTCTTTGTTCAAAACAGGAGTCATAGACTTTGGTTGCAACTTGTACATTTAAGAACTCTTAAAGCCAAGTTGAGTTAGAGAAACATGAAAGATACTCATTCATATTCAAGGATTTGACAACCTTTAAACAAATGAATATTAACTTGATCAATGTTAACATACCTTTATGTAATCTCCAACCGGGTCTGTGCCCTATTCTTGTGCTTTACCTCACCGTATCATTCAAAAGGGCACTACATGGTGAGGTCGCACAAACACAATCAAGTTGTGTTAGAGTGAACAATTTCTTGTTCACCTTTGGTAGTCAAAACAGGAACTACTATATCACTAGGTTTTTCACCAGAAGCAGTCTTTGGCTTAGATTTCTTTGCCTTACTCTTTTTCCCGTTTTTCCTCCGTAACCCAAGCATCTCATGATGTAATTTAACCATACCAAGTATTTGTTGGTTAAATAACGCACTATTTTTCATGAATTCTCTTAGGGTAGCCTCACTAGGGTGATCATTCCCTTTGGCATTTATTGATCTATTAATATTATGAGCAATATGATCTTTCTTCCCATCTTTCTCATCAAGGTTACTTGAGAGAGAATTGGATTGACTATCCTTTTGCAGGTTAGTTGATCTCCAATTGGGAACATCAGATCTAGTCTTTGCTTGTACAAAGTTGTTTTCCTTTCTGTAATTATGACGATTACGAGAGGACTTTGTAGAGCGTTTATAGGCAAAACTTGGCTTGTCATAATTATGTTTCTTATGCCTAAAGGTTGGACGTTCACAACCTGGATCATTAGAAGATGCTCCGTTGTTGTTAGGTTTGATGTGAATCTCCAAAACAACAGGAATAATCGAGCCATTGGCTTTCTCATTCCTTTTACGGAATCTGCAGCTTCTAGCCAAGTGACCTTTACCACCACAATAAAGGCAATTTTTGGTAACAAAAGGAGTGGGATGCTTGTTGTTACCTGGACGTGCGTGTGGAGCTTGATAAATCTTGCTCTTCTTCTCCTTGACTGGTTGTAGAGGTATATTACCTTGGGGATCACCAGTAGCCGGTTGAGAAGAATCCTTAGCCTTGACAAATTTCACTTCTCTGTTATTACTTGGAGCGTCTATTCCTTTATAGCCTAAACCTCGTGTATCACGATGATTTTTACTCGCTCCTAACATTGAGGTTAATTTGTCAGAGCTATTGTTCAACTCTTTTAAGCGACTCTAAGGGTCTTGACTGAGATGATGTTCACCGGGCATTCCGGGTCGACGAGTGTCTTCGGGAATTCAGCATGAGAGAGGTGAGCGGTTGTGAGGAGTCCCCAGCCTTGTCCTCCTGCTTGGATGTTGTATGCTCATCAGTTTCCTTAAAGGGTAGGTGTTGGCCCGACACCACCATGTTGAGCGCCATGAACATGTCTTTCCGCTGTGGTTTCGAGAGACAGAGAGTCTCGCATAGCTGGTACATTATCTCCTCTACTCTCTTGTTTACCGGTTCCTCAGGGAAGGTGAATGCTCGAACTGGTAGAGGATCTTGGTATACTCCTTCGTTTCCTAGGTGCAATTCCCCGGACTCCACCTTGGCTCGGAAAATCCGCTTAAGGGTAAAGCAGTACCTGGTAGGGTGAGTAGTGACTCGGTGATAGCACTGGTGCAGGCGAGGCAAGTCTTTTGTAGTTTCATGGAGGGCTCAGTAGACAAGGATCATTTCGCAGAGCTCCAATGCCGGGCAAGGTTGTCGTACTAAGTGCAGGCTCTGCCAGTGGGGGCTCCGGGAATTTTATGAGTCTCAGTACTCGGTGGTGTCGATGCTCCCCTCTTGCGGGTTTTCCAGGGTTTTCCTTTCGAGTGGCTCTTTTCGTGGTGAGTCCCCAGTGACTCGGTGAATGTGTGCTATCATATAAAATAGGGGTGGACGAAGTACCTTCTTGGTTGAGGGGGTCCTCATTGATTACCTTGGTTTCTGCAGGCGTGGCTACTGCCTTTGCGATGCTGCTCTTTTGTACAAACCGCTCCATGCACTCCAGAGGAAGTGTCTCCTGGTTGTTGTAGATCCATGGGCGTCCCATCACCATGTATCTCTCGACGACTCCCTTAAAATGTGAAACTCCGTTATGGTTGGGATCGTGGTGATTTCGACGGGAAGGTCGATCCACCCGTAAGTGCGTACTTCGACCCCGTCAGGACCTTTGATGATGGTAGGGGCATGATGGCTCTGCTGCGAGGGATGTTAGCGGCTCTGAGAGTCTTGGCTAAGATGATGTTCACTGGGGATCCCGGGTCGATGAGTGTCTTCGAGAGTTCAGCATGATAGAGGCGGGCGGTTGTGAAGAGTCCCCAGCCTTGTCCATCTGTTGGCTCCCCCTGCTTGGACATTGTCTGCTCATTGACTTCCTTGAAGGGTAGGCGTTTTCCCGATACTACCATGTTGAGTGCTGTGAACATGTCTTTCTGCTGTGGTTTCGAGAGGCAGAGAGTCTCGCATAATTGGTACATTATCTCCTCCACTCTCTTGTTCACCGGTTCCTCAGGGAATGTGAATGCTCGTACTGGTAGAGGATCTTGGTATACACCTTCGTTCCCCAGGTGTAATTCCCCGGACTCCACCTTAGCTTGGAAGATTCGCTTAAGGCTAAAGCAATCCCTAGTAGAGTGAGTAGTGACTCGGTGATAGCGACAATACCTTGGGCTTGCCACCTTTTCGGCTGTAGGTGGTTGTCGTATCGGAGGGAGTTCGATCGCCCCGTCCTGGATCCAAGTGTCCAACAACTCTAGCACTTCCTCCATGGGGAACGGGTAGTCTGGTATCGCCGGTCTGGCTTTTTGCCTCTGCATCTCTGGTTGTTGCGTCCCTCCTTTGTTCACGTTCTTATTCGGGGTCCCTGGAGCGAATTAGTGCGTTTTGGATGCGTTACTTCCGTGGCAGGGCCCTTCCTATTTCCTCCTTCGCTAATGGCGCCCATAGATGGCAGACTGTTATTGTACTGTTTGTTAATTAGCCTTCTATCACCGCGAGTGACATGGGTTTCTTCGCCTATGAGGGGTTTAGTCCTTTCCAGTAGGGCAGGTGCAGTGGTGGCGGATCTCTTCGCAGCTTCATGGAGTTCGGAGAAGGTCTGGAAGCGGAGGTTCTCTAAGAGGGCTCGGTAGACGGGAATCATTCCGTTGATGCAGAGTTCCACCAGTTGTTGCTCCGTGACATTCGGATCGTGGCAGTCAAGGGCTTGGATTCTGAATCTCTTGACGTATTCGTTTGGGTGTTCGCTGGGTCTCTGGAACATTCTGCCGAGGTCGGATAGCGTTATCTTCTCAGACACGAAGAAGTATTTGCGGTAGAACGCGCTCACCATCTCACCCCATGTTTCAATTCTGTTCGGAGCGAGATTATTGTACCAGGTATAGGCTCTTCCAGTGAGAGACTTTGAGAATTCTTTGAGTCTTAGGACGAGGGTTTTATTCGTGTTCTCCCAACGACTCCAAAAATAGTGAAATGTGTTCACGTGCATTTCCAGTTCCATCATACAAGGAGAACATGGGGGAAACATACCCTTTGGGGAGAGCAATCCTCTGCACTTCGTGGGGGTATGGTGGTCGGTGTTGGTGGATATATAGGTAGCGCCACCTCTCTTTCTCGGTTTCGTAGCAGCCTGTCCAGGTCGTCCGCCGTGACGTAGCGGGATGGTTGTCCTTCTCTTTGGAGAGATTCTTCTAGGACAGGAGGTGCTCCGTCATCTCGGATGTGGATGACAGTCGAGCGGGCACCTGTAGCAGTAGCCTCAGGGGTTTCCTTGACTGGTGAACTCGACAGCTTCGAGGTTAGGGTTTTAAGGCAATCTAGGATCCCTAGTTGAGTGTCGAACATCTTGTCTTGACTTTCTGCGAGGACGTCTTGTCGTCTGGCCAACTCATCCATGGTTAATGCTCCCGATATTCCTTTTCCTTTATCGGCGGTAGCGCCGACCTTAGCTGTGGAGGAAGGGTTCTTGCCAGAGGTGTTGGTTGAAGCACTAGGAGTCACCGAGGTGACGAGAATTGTCGGGATGACAGGTATTGAAGGGGAAGCACCTTGAGTAACAGGAACGTTGGGCGTAGGGCCGGATGCAGGTGGATTGGTAGGCGTTGCGCTAGGGGCTGCAGCGCCGTTAGTTGAAGAGTTGGGGTTTTTGGTATCTGATCCCGACCTAAGTTCAACCATTTTTGAAGAAGTTTTCTGGAACCGAGAGATTGATCTCCCACTGTGGTCGCCAACTGTTTTTACCTGGAAAAACAATGCACCGTCTCTGGGTACTTTCGTAGTGCTCGAGATCAATATCGAACAAGACGAGCCTAAACCAAGTCAATGGTCGTTCACGTCTTGCTTCGGTCACAGAGAGGATAGATAGGAAGGGAAACAACGAAGAAACTTGAGATTAGGTTGAGAATGTGTTTTTGGGTGTAAGAGTTCAAGATCTCCGTCGTGAAGGTGACTGGAAGTCTCCAAGGCTAGAAGTGTGTTGAATTGCTCAGGTGTTT